>JBCEWB010777575.1:0-16529 GCA_039654565.1 Peronia peronii | reverse complement strand
GATAGATAGATAGATAGATAGATAGATAGATAGATAGATAGATAGATAGATAGATAGATAGATAGATAGATGAACATGTAGGCAAATTCTTTATCTGTGATGAAAAAGACGTTTGTTCACTGCAGGTTAGAGTGGGCCTAGAAAAAAAAAAAGAAAAATCTTATATCTTTAGCTGGTATTAACATCCCGTTCACTGCATGTGACATGTGTAGCATTCTTATGTCATTTAGCTCCAGATAGAAAGATTTTTGCAAATCTCTGCCCAGATATGATTTAAAGAAAAGAGGGCTCAGTTATTTCCACATTGATATCCGTAAGAAGACTGCGGCAGCAGATCGTAAAGCCTTCGCACACACACAAAGAAAAAGACATTAAGGTCCCCGCCCCCTTCCCCGCCTCGATACAAAGGTTGTCCTTTGCTGGTTGTGTTACGTAAAACCAATGACATAAAGTACGTGCTGAAAGTAGGCTTTGTATGTAGAACATCTGCAGTGTCGCTGAGATTTTGCACTTTAGATAAAACCAAATAAAAGTGGCAATCAACCGTTCTCTTGCATTCAAGTACCGTTTGGCCCAAGTATTGTGCTCTTTTGTGATACACTTCCGGTTTGCGAAAAATGATAGACTGCGGTTTCCCGCTATGTCCCACATTGTACTTTTTTTTTTGTTCATGTCAAAACATGGCAACACTTTGGCACCAAAAAAACAGCTATCATGCTGTATAATTACAACAAAGAGCTGACTTGCTGTAAAATGCTTTTTCGGCTATAATGTTAAAATTTGACCAAACTTGGCACCAAAAAGTGCCAAACGTATACCGTAGGCTATGCCGTAAAGTTACAGAATAAACAATCTTGCAGTAAATTCTACGGTAACTTGACCGTAATTTCTCAGCAACTGGTTCTAAAGCTACAGACAAAGTTTACGGTGCATTAACGAGGGAAAATATGGTTTGCGTTAACATATTTTTTTTTCTCTAGACATCAAAGAAGTTAAGTAGACAGGGGCTGGTGAAGACAGGCTTGATGATTGATTGAAGTTCAAGTTAGGTGAAAGAGTTTAAGAAACCGGAAGTCAAATTTGGTACAGTAACTTTAAAAATCTTCTCTCAATGAAGAGCTATTTGGCTAGTTTTCAGAAAGGCCCATAGCTTGGTATCCGAATATCTGGTTGTAATGGCGCATCGACATGACACGGTTATATTGTGTCGAGCACGGTTGGTATTCGAATATGAACTGGCTCTCAGTTGTACAGTTGTAGCATTGTGTCATGAGTGGAAATGAAGACGGTATTAAGCGACCAGATGTAAATTTTGAAAAAAACTGAATTGTTTATTTATTTTGTTTGTTTGTTTGTTTATCTGTTTGTTTGTTTTACATCCTCAGTACTTTGATCATGGTATGGATCAGGGATTCCTAGCCAGTGGGTCGCGACTCTCTTGTGATCGCAAAGCCTTGGAAAAAAAGGGGGGGAGTGGATCGCGTAGCCTTGCTACAGATGGCTTGAGATTAATTTCAACTTATCGATGATATTCTTTATGGTCTTACTTTTTTTAGCTTTTTTTTTTGTTTGTTTTTGTTTGCTTTTTTTTTTTTTTTTGTGCTTTTTTTTCTCTTTTCTTTTAGCGCAAAAACACTTGTGTTTCACTTCAGCGGTTCAAAGTCATTGGATGACATTAGTTAGTTGATAAATAAATTCCAGAAGTCTTGAATAAATTTTTTGTTAGATGATTCTTTCCCTTTCCACCACAGAAAACAATGTCTAACTCAAGCTGCTGATGGTAGGGAGTCTGTGGGTTTCAAGCTTTTGGTTGAGGGGTTACAAGTGCGAAAACGTTGAGGATCACTGGTATAAATGAAACAAGACTTTGGGGCTTATGCTTGCTCTTATCATTTTTTTTTAAGGATGTTGAGAGAGTGAATCGGCAGCACAAGACTGGTCTAGTGAATGTGACCGAGTGCATACTGCTACATAATTTGTTTAAAAATGGAAGTATATCTGGTTCCACACCTCATATAATTTCAAAGGGTTAAATCTTTCAACAAAAGAGCTGTTGTACTAGTACTTTAACTAGAATCTCATCTCATCTTACCTGTTTCCATCGCCGCTGTTAATCGGAGCCCCACATAGCGCCATCAGAGTTCGCCATCTGCTTTGTCTCTGCCTAACCTTAATCCTAGCCCTTCCATGTCCCTCTGTAGTTCTCTGGGCGTAAGACCGCTGGACTCAGAGAAGTTGGTAATGTAGAACGGAGACAGTTTGTCTTTTTTTTTTTCCTTCCGTTCCCAGTCTTGCCTAGAGAGCTGCTGTCATCATTTGTGTGTGCGTGTATATATGTGTTTCTGTTTTCATGATCAAAGTTTCTCAGATTGCTCTCATCAATGTTCTCTTTGTACTCAAATGTTTGTATGCTTCTATTTTTATGATAAGATATCTCAGATTTCTCTCATCAATTTTCTCTTTGTACCCAAAGATTTGTGTCTGTATGTGTGAGTGTTTCTGTTTTCATGATCAAAGTTACTCAGATTGCTCTCATCAATGTTCTCTTTGTACTCAAATGTGTGTATGTTTGTTTTTATAATCAAGGTATCTCAGATTGCTCTCATCAATTTTCTCTCTGTACCCAAAGATTTGTGTGTGTGTGTGTGTGTGTGTGTGTGTCTGTGTGTGTGTCTGTGTGTGTGTTTCTGTTTTCATGATCACAGTTTCTCAGATTGCTCTCATCAATTTTCTCTTTGTACTTCAATATTTGTAGGTGTGTTTCTGTTTTCATGATCAAGGTATCTTAGATTGCTCTCGTAGCTTTTCTCTTTGTACTCAAAGTTTTGTGTGTTTTTCTGTTTTCATGATCAAGATATCTCAGGTTGCTCTTATCAATTTCCGCTTTGTACTAAAAGTTCATCAAGAATACTTTGAGTTTTTTTTTCTCTTCTTTTGTCTGACAATAATATAACTCTTTGTAGAACCACATTTCAACTGCATTAACATTGTCTGTTTCCTATGTTCGTATGTACAAATAAAGGAATGATAGGTTAATCTTTGTGACGATACAGCGCTGCTCTCCTCGGACAGAACGTCGGATATAATATAAGGTCAAATTAGATTTTTGTCAGCTTCGAATTCCCGATTTCAGGACGCATCTTTCGTTCTTGGTCCCATGTCCCTAGCTCGAAAAATAAGGGTTTCATATTTTTTTTCTTTTTTTTTCATTCTATTTACAGAATGACAGATTGAAACTATTTTTTGTTGGCTTTCCTGTAAAATCTGATTTTCTGCAGATGTGATGTTTTGTCAGAAGAGGGCAGAGCGGGTCTTGCGTACTACATGTATATTCTTACTCCATACGCTTTTGGAAGAGAATCCCGAAACACAATGAGCGTGACTTTAACCAGACCGGTTCTTTGACATGTCTAGGGTTAATATACCATAGTTAAAATAGCCTTTTATGCTTTTCGGGGAGCTGAGAACGCATGTGATTGTTTACATTTCGGGGCAATAACACTTCAGATTGTGGAGTGCCAGGATCCTGTTTTGTACGGGGAGAAGCGTTATGCAACTGGACTCTATTATTATTATTATCATTATTAATATTATTATTATTATTATTATCATCGTGTTTGGCGAAGTGGAAGCTTTGACGCTGTCGAGCTGATCCGCAGAGCTCAATACCAAAACTCCCTGCTATACAGGGTGGCATATTGTGATGTTGTTATATCTAATATCTTTCAGCAATGGCTTCAAAAAGATTGCCGTAGCTGAGGTGTTAGGCGTCTGCTTCTCGGGGAAAAAACTTTTGTCGTGAGTTCGAAATTCGAATCCTACTGGAGGGGAAACAGTAGAAGATTAGAACCTGTATTTTTTATAATAATTTTTTTTTTTCAGTGACCCAACGGCCCCCTGGCTTCTTGAGTGAGGAAACCCAACGTCTAGCCTTTTCGGATAAGGGCGAATATATTTCTGAGGTTCCGTATGTACGGTGCGCACGTTAAAAAACCCTTGGCAGTTGAAAATTGGATAAAGAGTAAGAGAAGACACCGTTGTCCAAATAAAATTTCCAAATTTCACGTTTCTACCCCCAAAAATTCTCATTAAAACTGGGCTCGCAGCTAAAGTCGAGATAATCCTATTTTCTTACGATTGAAAGGCTCATGCATATTAATATAGACACGATTGTCATGTTCTAAGACTACGTGCCGTTTGGAACGTATTTAAGAGCGAAGTATGATAAGCAAATTTTCAATTGGCCTAAATCGGCCCCTGAATATCACACTAATCACAGAATTTCGGGCCCGACTTGATAAATACATGTACATGCAAATAAAAATATAGTTGACTTTAAAGTGTTGCATATAATTATAAATTATAAAATAAGATAGACATTGTTCCATTTTGATATACATACTATACAAAGGCAGAGGGGTTTTGAGAACAAGGAGAACCCTGGCATGTTAAGTGAGGGATAAAAACGCGAAAAAAAAATAGAGACAAAGAAATGGATGGAGAGATAGTGGAATGACCAGACAGATGAACTGATGGACAGACATGGACAGACAGATAGCCGATGATGGGGAGACAGACCAATAGAAGGACAAGGACAGACATACAGACGTGCAAAGAAATAGATGAAAACAGATGAGTGGACAAACAGACAGATGGGTGGACTGATGATGAACGCTTTAAAGAGATAAGACAGATGGAGAGATAGACTGAAGCCTTGTGTCATCAAGCCTGTGCTTACTTCACGATGTTCTATCCACACCACATCTAGTATCTGAACCATTTAAGGCCTTTTTTTTCTTTCTGAAATGCATAGGTCTGGGTAGTTTTCCTGGTCAGTATTGAAGTTTGCAATGATCAGGCATGGTTTTGAGTGAGCTTTAACCACTTCTTTGAACAGCGCGTGAGTAATCAACGCTCAGTGAATGACGTGGTCTTTTTAATAAGGTTTTAGTATAGCATAGTATAAGTATTTCAGCTTTACTTTAGGCCGTGAGGCCTTTTGCTGATCTTTTGACCGTGTTTAAGTTTCTATTGTCGGTAGTGAACTTATGGCTGACCGGTGGGTGGTAGGGGACACGGTCTGGGTGTCTCAATATGGATGGCTGAGGTTCTGTGCAAATATGTGGTCCTTGAAGAGAGACGATCAATCGCGTTTTTGAAACTGCTGAGCGTTTTGCATTTACCACACTGTCATCCAGGTTGTCCAGGCGTCCAATGCTCTGATCGCAAAGGAGTTTTGTGGAAGACTCATGGAATAGTTTTAATTAAACTTGTTCATACAACTTGAAACATGTTTTCATGAAGGCAAAAGTCATAGACCGGAAACAGAAGATTTGTTCCTATGGTGGGAAAATCACTATCCAAAACAAGGTTTGGAACAGATTTCGTTTCGTTTACAAAAAGCCATACATGGCTCAGTCAACTCCAAGTGATATCACACAAACGTGTACAGATAAACGCAACACTTGAAAAGTCTTGTGTTCAAGATAAACATTTAATAGGCCAAATGAAATATCAACAAGCACCATCATGAAATCTCGGTTACAGTCGATGACATGACGATAATACATGTACATGGATAAGAAGGGTTTGACCACAAAATGCTATAAGAGCCCTTTTTTTTTTTTCCATATTTCGAATATAGGTGCACAAGATAATATCTTTGTGTCAGTTATCTGACCTGATTTAAACAATATTTCACAAAAATGGGATATGTCCAACAGTAACAGATGTCTGGGCAAAAACGTTCATTTGGAAAAATAACAGTAAAAAAATCATGTCTTTTCTCAAAATGAGAAAATTGGGGTTTTATCTCAGTTTGCAGTCAAACTCTTCTAATTATGATGATGATGATACTTATCTTGAAGATAATGACAATAATGAAAATCAAGATGACGATGATGATAATTTTTACCCCGACGAAGAGCCAAGCGGGCTCGAAAATTTGGCTAGCGATATTAGTTCATTTTATTAATCAATTCAAAAATGTTTTCCAACTTTTTTGGTGTATTTAATTAGTTGCCGGTGGACAGTCGTCTTAATTTTAAGACAGTTTTCATAAAATGATGATGATGGTTATTTACTGATCATCTTCAAGACTTTCCTAAAAAAGATGAAAATAATAACTGCCTGATGAGAACTATGGCTACATGTAAATTACGCATGTAGTTTAATAAGAAATATCTAAAAGTGGTGGCGATGATGAAGATGACGATTGCAACAATGACAATGTTAACAACAGTACAACAAAAGTTTGTGCTGTGACAAAGCACACACGTATACCAGGTTATCATAAAGAAGAATGTACTTCACATACAGCAACCTCAGACCAAATAGGCTTATAATGTACATTATGTACAAACAAACGGTTACATTACATATATAATCTCTTCCAACCTGGCCTAAAAAAACGCACTTGCTGGCCTCGTGCAGTTATGCTATAATAATAACACAGGAGTTATAATAATAATAATAATAATAGAGAGCAATAATAAAGCACCTAACTCCTTACAGCCTACAAGCCCTGAGTGCTTTGGGATCTATTTACTGCTCTGACAGACCCAACGGGACACACACAGACGTTCTCAGGTTTCTAGAAAGCATTTAAGGCAGATGTCTGTTTGCTACTCAAACCCTTATCAATCTAATAATAACATTCACTGTCTATAGTCTGGTACCTACTGAAATCAGGGTCGAGCCAGGAACTGTGTACAAATTGTCCTTCCCAAGGACAAAATGTTGAGACCTTTCAGGATTCAAACTTGAAACTTTTGATGCCCAGTCCAGCAGTCCAACCACTACCCCATCAATACCACATGTTCACTGTCCATAGTGCAGGATCCATTTTGATCTCAGTTGAGACAAAAATGTGTGAAAATTTTATGCACATTCTATCATAATTCTATGCTGAATAATAAAAAAAATATTTTTTTTTTTCACTGTTGACAAATCATACATGGAACAGTATATTTGCTCTAAATCATATTCCAGTGCCCATACTGGGATAAATATACTCATATAAAACATTCCTGCTTCTACCACAACTATGGCTTTTTTATCTATTGAGACAGCTAACCCATTGAACCCTACAGCCCGGTACACCAGGCAGATTTTCTGGTGTCAAATTCCCCACAACCCTGTAGACTGGGCTGACACACTTACTCCAGTCCAACACGTCCACTACAGTTAAAAATAGATCTCATAGGTCGCTTTGGATAAAGGACATTTAGGACTATGGTGATTACAAATGTCTGCGTCCATAACTGCGTTTGAGGCTTGTGTTTACAAAAGATATTAAACATGAAACAGGAAATATGCGTTCTCGGCCCAGAAGGCCAGGGACAGGGGGTTTTCAGATACTGGTGACCAGGGTTCAAAGGGTTAATGGACAATCTGTATCCCGCATTGGTGTCATCATGCCATCTACCTGTTCAGCATAGCTATCCTCTGCTGCAAAAGGTTTTGTGACTGAATCTATCCATGTTTGACGAACACAGCCTATTGCAGTGTCTATAGGTGAATGGCAGCGCACATGTACATGTAACTGTGTCAGCCTGAATTATTTGGACAGGGCACAGACAAGATCAACTTGTAAATTTTGTCCAACCTGTCACATGTATATCATTATTTCAACAGGTTCTGCTACGTCATTGTATGTGAGTGTATTAACACTCAACTTGAGCTGAAAATCATAGCTTACTCAGGGAACATGATCTTCAATCATCATTTGGGCCAAAATGTTAACACAGTCATGATATTTCATTAGCCTGTGCTAACATTAATATTTATTTATATGAAATCATTTTTTTCCCTACTGGCCTTTATCATTAATCAACTGAGTCCTGTCCATTGGTACACAGGTGGGAAATAAAATTCGTTTACTGCCTATCTACCAGTATAACAGTAACCAAGACTATATTGCATTTTCATATATTTAAACCTTGTATTTACCAACCAGTCACACATCAGCTGACTATATTTACATGTTACTTCAAAACTATCAAATACACAGGTGTTCAGGCAGAAGGGTTACACTTGGTTGAAGGCCCAGGGCTCAAAGGGTTAAAGTACAATGAGAATGATGGATATTTTTTTCACTTAAACTATATCATACCATCATTGTTATTCTACAACTGCCTAAGTCAATATTTTAAGATTTTGAGATTATGGACCCATAGTAGTGTAGTAATCATTATCATCTTGTAAACCTATCCAATTATGACGTTATTTTACATTTGTTCATTCACTACTCCTATCTAGATCTAACCCCACATCTATCTCAATCAGGTTTTGTGTTCATTTCCAAAATTTTTTTTTTTTTTTCAATTTCCTCAAAATCACTAAAAATGATATGACCAACTGTGAAAAAAATATCTCATCACGATAACAGGTTCATTCTTTCCTCATTGGTCAAGTTTAAGTTTTCTCCAAAACCGCTAAAATGATATGGCCACTCTTGAAAAAAAAAAGACTATGATAAAGCATTCATTTTATAGTCAATGATCGAGTTTAAGTGCAGGTACAGTATTCCCTTGTTTATTGTGAGGTTCCAGGACTGCCTGCGATAAGTCGAACATCGGGGAAGTAGAAGGATGCATGATTTATATTGTTATTTACATACATTTTAAACCTTTATAAACCTCCCCCATATTGTTATCAACTCTCTAGTGTTACATACTAACTTATCATATTTTATTATTTGTTACCGAGAGAAAATTATAAATCTTAATCATATGTAAATGATTTTTAATTCTATAATGGGTACTCAGCATTGAAGAGACTGATATTGTGATGAAACTGTAATGATGAGGATGTGGATGAATCTGATGTGTAGTAGTGATGACATGTACATGTTATAAAAAAAAGAAAAAACCACGATATAGTGAAGCTGCAAAAAGTGAACCCACAATAAACGAGGGAATACTGTACAACAAATATCATATCCTAAGTAAAGACATATCTCTTTCCACTTTCAATCTGCTAAGCAAATAATAGCAAAGGCACCTTCAATCAGATTCCAACATCTTCATTTCTTAAAAGTTTCTTAAAGAATGTGTTACTAGCTTTGGAAATAAATAACACAAAGGAAGTTTTGGGAGGTTAAAATTTAAAGCAAAAATTATAAATTTTAAGCACTTTAATATACAAAATTATATCATAATATCAAATGCAGGTTACAAAAATTAATGATTAGAAAAAATTGTTCTGTACACATATTTTCATTCTCACAAATGAAAAAAAATAATAATAATAAAAAATTGAATGGAATGTGAAAAATATATTCATACTGTTGAAATTGTTCGTCTAAATATGCAACTGTGCATACAGTATTAAAAGAAAACAAAAACATCACTGTCCTCTTTTTTAAAAAACAACATTATTTGATGTTCACCAATAATGTATAAAATCAAAAATTATTATTGCACTATTAATATTTAAATAAAATATCAATATAATTGTTCATTTGTTGAATTCTTGTATCATTAATGCAACCAATCCTTTCTTATACAATCAAATCACGCAAAGGGCCAAAATAATATTCTCAATGAAACTGATACAGATCATTACAAAAGTACAAAATTGATCAGGGGGAATTATTCTGGGCCACTTTAAATCTTGTCTGGGAAGTTTTCTTGGCCATTGTGAATTCTGTACCACTCATCAGCGAGGAAATGGTCTGCATGGGCCATGATCATAATTGAGACACAACACGATGATATCAGGTGCTCGTCAAACATAGGGGGCTGGAGAAGTCATGTGTTTTTCAACAGTGAATGAAGTTTAAACACAATTTTTTTTCCTTCACAGAACCCTTCTATATCAATCTAAAAATGCATTTCAGAAATCCGTTAAAATAGATTTAATAAAAGCCCAAAAATTGTAATTTAGTGGCATGGCCTAATAAAGATTAATAGCTGATCAGCCATTTTATCTTTAATTTCAGCTGCAGCAATAGGTCACCCCCATCAGCCTTAATTGCCAATATCCCAACTTCTATTTAAGGCCGTACAAAACTCAAAACTTTTTCACACACAGAAAGAGAAATGAATAACTTTCACAGTGATACCAACAACTGTATATGCTCAAAATTTGACGAGAGTCTGACTTCATCGTGTCGCATGTCAATGACAGGTTACATGTATTCTTTTAAAATTGCATGAAAAAAACTACAGACCAATAGCTGAAAACTTTAGAATGAAAAATATTTCAGTCCAATAAGACTGAATTTCTCTCACCCGAAAAATGATCCTTTTTTTTTTTTCAAAGCATAATAATGCTATTTCACTACTGCAGTTTTGCATGTTATGCTCTTTAAATCTGGGCCGCAAATCTAACACTGTTTTATTTTATTTTTTTTTGCATTTGCGTTTTTCTGGCCATTGGTTCAAAATGTACGATGTAGTGTAGGCACCTCTTGTTCTGTCAGCTTCAATTTCATTTTTCTTCTCCTTTATTTTTTCCCACTTAAAATTTGTTCATTAGAATTCAATTATGTGTCAACTTGGTAGTTTACAGATTAAAGTACAGGGTTTAAACGCATTCGTGGTAAAATGACTGCCAAAACAACAATTAACCAAAAAAAAAAATTAATTTCTTCACTGAAAAAGTCTACGGACATCATTATATATATACATAGTATATTCACCCCCCATGCAACCTTTGTGCTATGGAGTTTTATCTCTGAAAGTGTTAGAAGCAAATATTGTAGTGTTCATCTTTCTATAATGGCATTCCCTAAAAGTTTAGATCCATATACATGAAGCAATCGATGTCAATTGATACTACAGGGTCCATTATTCAGAAATCAATTCAGTCGCAGACTTAGCAAGCCAGGAGTTTTTTTTAAAGCAAATTGGCCATCGACATTTTGGGGATTGATAAAGGGATTAAGAGCATTATAGAACTACAGATGTAGGGTGGCATATACACAAGGTAATCTAACACACTTCTATTCTGTTGACAAGGAGAACCTAACTGGTTTCCAGGCACAATAAAATTGGCCTAAAAAATTTCATTGCCCATCTCACAGAAGAGCATATGTAATTTTTATTTTTTTTTATTTTTTTATTTTTTCAGACACCATCTTTTCTGTAAGCATATTCTCACTACATGGGCACACTAACAGCTCTGTCTCATTCTTTTCATGCACTGATGTGTAGTCATATAAGCCCCTTTTATGTGAATGTAATGACCTCTTCTCAAATTTATTTCGATCTCAAATAATAAAATACAACTTGGTGAGGTGGGTGACAATCTGTGGGCTCTGAAATCATTATATACACCTTTTGATATGCCTCACTAACAAGTAAATATATTCTACCATGCTATACGCAACACAGCCATGTAATATAGCTGGCAATATAGCAATCGAGCTGCTGATGCACTGATAAATCGAATCGCAAACCAAACCAAACATGTCCTATCACTAGCTGCTAGCTGAGCTGGAATACTGATAAGCAATAGTGCGCTGAATATGAGTTATGAGATAACATGATATCACAAAAACAATAAATAAATGTCACAGTTCTCTGTATTTTTTTTTTTCCTGGAACTGCCACAAGGAGACACACTATGAAACTCTATGGTACAACAATGATACTGAGGCAATGGACAAACTTTCAATTAACAGTAAATCAATTGTGGAAAAAAACCAAAGTAAAAAATCTGGAGGTCTAATTCTCTTTGGCTGACCAAATTCTACTGTTCTAGGTTGTTCTAACATTACACTTATAGATCAGTATATTTTCTGACTGACAACTAAGCAAGAAGATAAAAAAATATTGGGAGGTCTACTCTCTTTAACAGAGAGAGTACTGGTTTGGTCTGTTCTCAAGTTATAATTCATTGTATTTTAAAATAAAAATTTAAAAAATTTTAACCTCTTAAAATTTTAACCAAAAAAAAAAAACAAAAGCTGACCAGCATTGTCTAATTTTTCTCTGAATTCAACAATTATGAACAAATCTGAAATTGTGATAGTTCTAAAGTGTTAAAGATTGTATTTTAAATATAGTACAATAAATCTTGGTGATAATAATACTTCAAAAATGCACATATTTTTTTTTAATGTTGACTGGGCAGAAAAAGAAGCAATCTCCTGATTAGATTTATTTATTATACATGAGGCAATATCGAAACAATACATACTGATATCAAGCATTATAATGATAACAGGAACATCCTAAAAAAAAAACAAGTGATATAAATACATATGATACACTTAATTAAATGGTAATCATAGATTTTGTTCTGTAATGCAACACTTCTTGTTTATTTCATGATGAATTCAAAAAGAGAGCATCTCAAGAGTATTTAACTGTGAGCTCATAATACAGCTGTGTATATGTATATATAACAGAACAAATACATGAAAGGATCTTTGTACACTCTCCATTTCAGTTAGAATAGAGCTGCACCAATGGAGTAATGTTTTTCTATATACTAATGATATAGAAATAAATTGTGACTAACTTTGGTCTGTTTCACACAGGGGGTGACTAATGTTTACATTATCTGCTGCTTGAGCCTGCAAGTCTCAGATCTTTATTGTACTTATTATCTGTGCTAATGGATACACTTTATAGACATCTATACTCTGTATTTCCACAAATCAAACACTCAAAGTTTATACATAATGCTAGGCAACGAGCTGGAATGAGTCTCGTGTCCAATTTTTCATGAACAGAGTTTTTGTTGTTGACTGTGGCTAGATAATTATGACTTTTTATTACTGAATATTACTGTACCTGGAGGCCTTTCTATATGGATACTTGAAATGGATACCAAAGGATCAGTTCTGTTTATTCAACATTGGACTCTCAGCCTATGTTCTAGAAATCAACCTCAAGCACAAATCATGGCTGAGTGAGTTAGCTGTCATTTGCTTCACATGTAAGACATTATAAGGAATTATAAATAATAAGTCTCAGTCTATCCATTACTCAGGCTGGACAAGCACCACACTGCCTATGGATTACTCAACCTTAACTCTAACCCTGACCCTAATCCTAACCTTAAAACCTTAAGGGATATTTCTAAAATCCAATTCCCTATGCCTTCTTTTCTCTGGATCAGCCAGCGGTAGATAAACATTATGATGCCAATGTATCAAGTTCTCTCAGTCTTCAATACAGATCAGCTTGCGCCAGATAAACACTATGATGTCTATGTATTCAATTCCCTGTGTCTTCCCTATAGATCTACCAGCCTTCAGGTGGACACAATGATGTCTATGATTCCGCTTTCTTTTCTTACTAGTGGAGGGTGAAATTAAACAAATGATTCGGCTACAACACTTGGGTGTCAGGATATTCCTGCTCAAAGTAAAGCTCCTGTAATCCCGTGTCAAGTAAAATCCTATTTTCTCAATAAAGCCAATTTTTTTATTTTACATCTAATCCATTTCACCCAATCACACAACATACTTTGTTCCTCCATATCAGACACGAGGGAGCTTGCATCAAAAATTTTGTAAAAGAAAGAAGAAAAAAACCAGCTTGGACATCTCAGCAGTTCAAGATAAGAAAAAGCCGACAATGATTTTCCCAAAACAAAGATGATTCTAAATCATCTCCACAGATATATGTAGAGAAAGAGACAAGAGACCATGCATGGCTAGTAAGACCCTTCTATTCATCATTATATGACATACATTTGGTTCTTTTTCAATCTTAGAAATAAAAAAATGTTTTATTGAATTATTTATTATATGAACATGTTTCCTTGTCAACCCAATAACACTGTCACTGGAAGCTTTTCTATCAGCATATGTGAAGTATATATACTGAAGGAGCAATTCTGTTTATCGACATCAGACTCTTAGCCCATGTTCTGGAAATAATCTCAACCACAAATCCTGACTGAGTGAGTTATCTGCCATTTGTTCTCATGGGTAAATTTCTCCCTTGTTCTATGGACTTGATCAGCCTTTTTGACATATAAATTTATCTTACCATGTTTGGCACAATATAGCTGTGATCATGCTCAAGTGCCGTTAAACCCCAACACAAACAAACCAAAACACAAGGAATTATAAAATAATAACGAATTAGTGTCAGTTGTTTGTGAACAAACAATCTGAGTTATTGTACAATTATACATCTCTGGCTGTCAGCCAGGACTCTAGGGCTGGTCGACAACTATAAGGACGGCACTCAAACCTTCAGTTGCTAAGAGTTAACTGTTTCTTCTTTCACTTTTGTCTGTCCATGTAGCTACTAATGAGATGAGCTCCTATCTTCCCCAAACTGCCCCTCTCTCTTACTCCTCCTCCTCCCCCTCCCCCTTCCAGGGTTGTTGTTTTTTTTCATCGTCTTTTTGGAATACAAAGGATATACCAAATTAAAACAATGCACTTTTAGGTTAAGTGAGGTTTTTGCCACAGAACATGAGCCACAGCGTCTCAATGCAATAAATTTAATGTAGACAAAAATCACCTGCAATTCTCACAAATTAAAATTTGACATGTTTCGCTATGGGATAATCACATTACTCACACACATTCACTCTATATATGAATAACCAGTAGATCTACATCTGAGATGCAACACGATGAACTCAAGCTCTCGTCAAATTTTTAGCATATGGAGTTATTGGTATCAGTTTGACGAGTGCCTGATTTCATTGTGCTGCATCTCATTTGTTTGATCACTTTGTACCGGCCCTAATTCACAAGTGAAGACTTTGTTATAAATTTGTTTGTTATCTTTGTGCCTGAATTAATTTCAAAAAGTAAAACATATTACCCCTGCGGTCAACTTTCTGACCCAGAACTATAAGCAAATACTGCTCCTATAAAATGAAGGTAGCCTATGTGTTATTGAAAATACTACTAGCTTAATAATCCAAATAAAGTTAGCTCAGAGGCAACCATGGTATGTCTAACATTAGAAAAAAAAAACTTATATTTCCATACAGAGGATGTGAATGAACCATTTTGACTATCAGGAAAAATACTTCTTTTTGCTAAGTACAACATAAGCATTGTATTATTTATATAACAGGAAAAAAATAAAAAATAACTTTTTTTTCCTTGTCATTTGAAACATCATACGTGGAAAATTCTGAAAAATTCAACATATGATGAAAATTTTTTTTTTTTGCTTCACGTTTAAAATAACAGGAGCAAACACTATATATACGCCTTTCAACCTCCTCCGGGGTGGTTTTCCCTTCTTCACAATGCCTTTTATATCTCTAATACTTGACAAAAGTAAGTAATCTAGCTGACTGACTAAATGGCTCAATGTGCTCTCAAGACACAGTTACTCTGTGAAAGCTAGATATTAATGTACTAAATGTATTTGGGAGAAGTAACAATTATTAATTAATCCTGCTGCCATAGTCTTACTGACATAGTAACGTGACACAAGCTCTCTATTTCCATGTGAGACAAAGTAAACCCATTCGTTATATTTTTAAACAATGTACAGTTATACCTTCTAACTAGACTTAAAGCCAGTGGTAGTAATTCTAACTAGTGTGATGAAAATGGCGGTATGCACATCAGGAGAAAGAGTTGTGTATGATGCCAAGCTCAGCCAATCCCATCTGTCTATCCCAGAGAAAGTGAAAGTGCGTCCAAAATTAAGGCATCTACATCCAGGTGAAAATTGTGTATGCAAGACACACTCACCATATGACAGCTAGAAGACAATTAATTAATAATAATAACAGTGAGCTAATTCACTAGTCAATTCTCATCTCTCATTAAAATGTTGCTATAGAAATCAACTTCACTGAACTATTGAAGAAATATTCAGCAATTTATGTTTCTTGTGGAATTTGTGCAAATGTACAAAAGTGTTTAGATCAATAACCCAATGTTACCAATCACTTATAAATATCATCCACACCAACATGTCCTGCACAGAAAACTCACACTTAAAACTGGCCTCCGATGGAGAGCACATCAAAACACACATCGCACACTCGCACTGGCTTGGCCAGGTTGAACTTTACAATAGGCATGTCTTTACTGGAACACTTGGAGCACAGGAGACGACCACAGTGTCGACTAAAACAAGAAAAAAATGAAAGATGAATGGTTTTAAATGCTATCAGCAGGACATCAAGTAACAAAGCTGACATTAACACCTTCAGCTGCCATATTTCTTTGCAGCCACCAATGCTGTTTGGTATAAACATGCATTCTCTTTGCAATACTGGTAATTACTTGCTATGTGGGAAACTGTGCCTGATAGAAAGTAAACTAACATTATGTCACCAAAAGCTGAATTTGATTGGTGCCAAACTCTGACCTGCTTGTTACTGAAAGTGGACACTTCTTGAAGATGATTCTTTATGCATACTGGTTGCTTAACGAAGATTAAAAAGAACTATAGCCAACAATGGCATGTACAAGCACTCAATTCTACAAAGAGAATATATACATTTTGCTTATATCTTATTCTTATTTTCTTCAATTTATGTAATTCATGTAATATATACATTGATATTGTGTTTATGGGGGGGGGGGGGGGGGGGGGGGGGGGGGGGGGGGGGGGGGGGGGGGGGGGGGGGGGGGGGGG
>JBCEWB010777574.1:0-32867 GCA_039654565.1 Peronia peronii | reverse complement strand
TTTTTTAGTAAACAAAATATATAGGTAAGGATGAATGGCAAATTGTCCTCTTGCCTTTTTGTTTTTTTTTCTTTCTTTCTTACATTCTTTTTTCTTTCGACAAATTATCCCCATGCTTTTTTTTTCTTTCTCTTTTCTATCTTCCTTTCTGTCTCCCTCTCTCTTTCTCCATCTCTCTCTCCCTGTCTCTCTCTCTCCCTCCCTCTCTCTCTCCCCCTCTCTCTCCCTCCCCCTCTCTCTCTTCCACTCTGTTTCTCCCTCTCTCAGTCTCTATCTCTCTCAGTCTCGTTCTCTCTTTCTTTCCCCCTGTCATATAGAAGGAAAAGTATGGGGACGCTAACACTGACAGATGATGAAGAAGATAAATGACCAGGGTGACATGTGGGTGGCAAGAAGGAAAGAGATCCTGACAGATATGATGGATGAGGACAGTCTGTTTTGGTTGTTACAGACTTTTTTTTTAACATTATTATTTAAAATGTGAATCTAAAATATGTTGGGGCAGGGAAAGAAAGATGGATAGCATGCCTTCAGATGGGATTCCTGAATTGTTGAAACTTACAGTGGATGTTTTGATAAACCAGATGAACTGTGTATATGTTCTTAGAAAACGTGGGTTTTTTTGTTTCGTTTTTTTTTTTTAACAAAGTATGTGTCAAATAGATAGATCTATATAAAAAAGATGGGACATTAACAAAAAAAAAAAAAAAAGGATGGATAGCAGGTTTTTAGTTGAGATTTTTTAGAGTGTTAAAACAATGGGTGAATGTTTTGATAAACCAAATGAATCCTTTTGTTTAAAATATAAACTGTGTAAAAAAATATGTATGTAAGGGATAGTTCAGGAAAAAGAGATATTATATAGCTTGCCTTCACTTATTACATGGAGATCTGTCCTTATACCGTTTGAAACGTTTGGATGTGTTGGAGAAATCAAATATTGTTGAAGATAATACCTGTATTGTTTATTTAAAAGTATGCAGCCAAAACATATGGTGTAGAAAGGGGAGATGAAGTGCTGATTTTACTGGATGAGTTCTCAAACTGTGCTTTCATTCAGCATATACACATTGAAAAACAAATTCATTGTGTGCCCAGACAGGGGATAATGAATCCAGTCATTGAAAATTGAAATCTCGCTAATGTCTTCCTGGATACTTTTACTTCTTGTAGTTGTCTGTATTTGCCTCTTTTTAAAAAAAAAAAAAAAAAAAACCCTGGTGTACTTTCAGTGGACTTCTGACCTCTTCTCTGTCAGGCTTTCATTTTCATCCCACAGGTGAAACAACTTATGTCTTCTTCATGCATATGACAGTTTGTTCCAATCTAGCCTCCCCCCCCCCCTTTTTTTTTCTGTTCTATTCTCTTCTTTCTCTCTCACAAACTTTCCCTATCTTTAAATACTGCCAGAAACTATTAATCTTCAAGGGTTGCTTTGTCATTCTGTAATGTTTTTGGTATTAGAAAAGTATAGTAAAGATGACTTCTCAAGTATATATTATTATATACACACACACAGACAGAAGACACTTATACATCACATGTGCATAACACAAAATATGTTCAGATACATGCATCCTAGGAGAGTTGTTTTGCCAAAATTAATAGGTCTGTTTCTTCTTTTTCTGTGTCGTTCCAGCTCAAATAGAAGTGATTCCCTGCAAGGTTTGTGGGGACAAATCCTCAGGTGTCCACTATGGTGTCATAACTTGCGAGGGCTGCAAGGTGAGAAAGTTTTGTTTCAGTGTTACGTAATCAGATTTGTCTTCTAGTCCTCTAGTCTGAAAGTGAGCTATCTACCTGTTGAGTCAGCAGTCTTTGATTCATCTATAAAAAAGTTGTCTTCATTCATGTGGCTATCCATCATCATATCCAATAATTCATGTGAAAATCCTACCATCTAATCTTACTAATTGTTATATACATTTATCGAATTATTTGTCCTTATTCAGTTCATATGATTCACTTATCTATTTGCCCATCCATCTGCCCATCCATCCATCCATCCGACAATCCATCCATTCATCCATTAATCTATCCATTCATCCATCCGTCCACCCACCTGTTCATCCATCCATCCACTTACCCATCTGTCCATCCATGCATTCCTCCATCCATCCATCCATTCATCTATCTATCCATCAGTTTATCGATCCGTCTACCCGTTCATCCATCCATCTACCCACCACGTTTGTCAATTCCTTACATCAGAACATAAACTACGACCATGACTTTCACAATAAATGTTTCGTTTTTGTTTAAGATAAATCATTTCCATCTGAATTTCATCCCTGTCTTTTCCAACTTTTTCTTCACAGGGCTTCTTCCGCCGCAGCCAATCTGGTCCTGTCAACTATCAGTGTCCGCGAAACAAGAACTGTGTGATAGATCGGGTCAACAGGAACAGGTGCCAGTACTGTCGCCTGCAGAAGTGCATGGCGCTGGGCATGTCCAGGGATGGTCAGTATCTTAGTGGACATTGGTAGTCCTAGTGGGTTGTGTGGAAATGTTTATATTATTGTATAGTGAGTGAAGATGTACATTGGTTGTCCTATTGTACTTCTGATTAGTGTCAAAAGAGTTATTTTTGTGTTGCTTCATGTTACATTCTCCCGTTCAGAATTCTTTATCCCTGCTCCGTTTGAATGTCTATTATAATGATCTTTGTTGACCAGTTTCTGCCTGTAGGGATGTCTTCTGTTGATATGTCTGTCTGCCTTTTTATCTGTGTGTCTGTCTGCCTCAATATATGTATCTATCTCTCTGTCCATCTATCCAGATATCTATCTGTCTACAATCATGTCTGTCTGTTGGTTTGTCTCTTTATCTGTCTTTCTCGCTCTCAATCTAGTATCCGTCTATCTATCTACATGTCTATATGTCTGTATCTGTTTGGCTCTCATTTATTTTTGAAAATCACTTTCTGTCATCCCACTCATTGTTGTCCGACATCCACCCAATTTGCTGATGTGTGACTCTGTCAGACCGAAAATAGTGAGATAGAATTCATTATCAGTTTTGTGTTTGTATTTCTCTTACCTGTGTTGTTGCCTTTTCATTCGTACTGTTTTTTTTTTTCAGTCATGATTGAATATTTATCCGAGAAATTTCTTTATGGATTTGAATGTTTTCATCTGTTTCCTTTTTCAGCGGTCAAATTTGGTCGCATGTCGAAGAAACAGAGGGAGAAAGTGGAAGATGAGGCGAATATGGTCAAAGCGAGTCGGTTAAACGGGTAAGTCCAGAAGTTCAAAGGCATAGACTTATTTCTGCACTACCTATGATGTTGTTATGATTGACAGGTTGATTGTATGTTTATTTTTTGATGGGAAAATCAGTCATTTGATCTAAATCTCCAGATAGAGGGTGATTTTAAGAAAAAAATGAATATTATTTGAGAAGATTCGGGTGAATAGTTGGTTGATGTAGGTACAGTAGTTTGAGAGGATGGATGACTTACTGGATGGAAAGATGATGGATGAGTGGAGTGATGATTGGATGGATCAGCCGATAGATGGATGAATGAGATAGAGTGATCTTGGTTTGCGAAGATAACTTGATGGATTGATCAAGTGATATCACCGTGAGGTTTAAATCAAGGGCCAGTAGCTTGATTAATCAATTGACTAAATGATTACTGCACTGGTTGATTTATTGATTGATTGATCATTGGGAAATCAAATCAGGTAAATTTTGTTGGTTGATTGGTCTTGATATATTAAATGAGGGCCAGTTTGCTGATTGATTGATTTGTTCCCAATACATTAAATCAGGGACATTTTCTTGATTTATTTGATTGATCAATTTCCCACTTCACAGTATAAATCATAGACGGTTTGTTGATTGATTGATTGATTGATTTGCCTCTTCAAAGGTTAAATCAGGGGCAGTTTGTTGACTGATTTGATTGATTAATTTGCCTCTTCAAAGGTTAAATCAGGGACTAGTCATTGATTGATTTGATTGATTGATTGATTTGATTCTGCTCAGGTTAAATCAGGGACAGTTTGGGGGCTATCAAGCCAACGGCTACTCCTTCCCTGCGCAGCAGCAACCACAGCACCAACTACAACAACAGCAGCAGCAGCAACAGCAGCAGCCGGAGTTTCTGGGAGACAGCCAGCTGTACTCCCCTAACTCTGCCATCCAACAGGTCCCCCATCCTGTCAGCCTCATGAGAGCTGCAGATGTCAATCCAGGTAGTCAATTTCCCTACTCTGTCTCTCTTACTGTCTCTTTGTTTTTCTCTCTCTTTTTCTTTCACTCACTGTTTCTCTCTCACTGTCTTTTTCTCCCTCTTTCGTTCTGTTTCATTAACTTCATGAGGGCTGTGGACATCAATCCAGATAGTCAACTTCTCTACTCTCTCTCTCCCACTCTCTCTCTCTTTTTTTCTCTCTCTCTCCCTGTTTCCCAACTCCTCTGTACACATTTGTCTCCCTCTCATTTTTACAACACTTTCTCTTTCTCTCTCACTTCCTGTATCTTTTGCTCTTTTTTCTCTTTCTGTGTGTTGTGAATTTTCACACACGTACACAAAATAATAATTTGATGATTGTCTCAACCCCATGTTTACCTGTTTTTGACAGCTAATTCTTTGTAAAAGCTCTGACTTTAAGCTGATCTTGATAGCTAATTTCTTGTAAAGGTTATGAGTTTAAGCTGATCTTGATAGCAGATTTCTTGTAAAGGTTATGAGTTTAAGCTGATTGTGATAGCAGATTTCTTGTAAAGTTTATGAGTTTAAGCTGATCTTGATAGCAGATTTCTTGTAAAGGTCATGGAGTTAAGCTGATCTTGATAGCTGATTTCTTGTAAAGGTTATGAGTTTATTCTTTGATTAGGACTATGAGCTAATTGACCTGGACTGCTGATTGTGTGTTTATATCTCCACTCTATCCTGATCTGGGTAGCCAATTACTCTGTTGCTGATCTTTTTTTTTTCTTTAACCTTTTCAGTCAACCTCGGGAAAGCCATCACAGAAGCTCATTTACGAACCTGCTTGTACAGCAATGAGCAGATCGACTTGTTAAAGCATCAGGTTTTACCACAGGAGCAGATAACATTTTATAAGAATATGGTAAGTCCAGTATTGTCATGTCTGTGTCCCATGATGAGGTATTTCGATGTTGAGGGATGACGGAGGGATTGTTGTTCAAATTTGTGTACATGCTGTGGGCATGGCAGACAAATCTTGCTGAATGATGAGCATTTACGGGCTTTTTATGCCTTTTAACCACCTAGAGGCGGTTATCTCATGATAAGTATTTAGACATGTCCACAGCTTATAAACACACCCATGTGTAAGTAATGAATGATACCTCAAAATACCTCAGTGGTCATAGTCCTCCGAAGCAAAGTTTCATAACATAAGGACAGTTGAATAAAATGGTAAGGAGTTTCTATGATTTGACCTTTGTAAATCAGCAGTTGTAAAGATCTAATTGCTCTTAAAATGTGCTTTTTTTTTTATTTCCTTTTTAAACAATTTTGAAAAGCCTCTCCTATACAGTAAACAAATCATTTAATTAACATTTCCTTTCGTGTACAGCAATACCCAATTTACATTTTATATGTGTTCATTATTGCCCCGATGAAGAGCCAAGTGGGCTAAAAAATTTCGCTAGCGTTATTATTTCATTTCATTAATTCAATTCTAAATTCTTCATATTGTTTTTTAACTTTTTTTGTGTATTTGATTAGTTGCCGGTGGACAGTCTTAATTTTAAGACATTTTTCGTAAAATGAGTTCCTGTGATATGATTGTTAGAACAGTTTTGGAGCATCTGATACAACAACTACAATGTACAGTATAGTCATTCTTTACAGTAACTCTAGCAAAACAATTTAGCACAAGATTCTTCCATGCTGAATAGACTGATAGAGGCATCAGTCCTACTCAGTGCATGTCAATTAGTAGTAATGAATTTGTTAAATAAAATATTGGTCAAGCATTCCGAATTCAATTTGAAAAAGAAAAAAAAAATGGAGGAAGGAAAGCCTCACAGTGCTATGGCCAACATATCAAATGATCTTGAAATTACTCATGTTTTGCAGCCAGTCAAAATGAGTCGTGTGTTGCTTTTCCATCAAACTGAGTTATTAATATTAATACTGCTAGTTCATTCACTTTCATATAGTGAAAAATGTTTTGAGTTACTTTGACTGTAGTCAGGTATACTGGAATTGAAGAAACAATCGATGACCTCCTCAGCACTGGCTAAAATCAGGAGAAAAATTGTCAGAACTGAACAGTTCAGCACATAGATCTAAATAATAATCTGCCCATGAGAGCAACTTTTTCTTATTTAGAGATAAATGTTCTTTCAATTTCTGCATTATATAAACATCCTTTTCACCTATTCAGACCAGTGTTATCACATTGAACCCCAGATTTCTATCTTCGCAGTCCAACGAGTTACAATTCATTCTGACTGTTTGTGAGACATATTGTATGACAGCATTCATTTAGACAAACAAAAATTGTGCACTGTCCACTTGGCTCATAGAGACAGTCCGTCTGAGACTTAATCAAACACATGTAAATTTGCTGTGATATTTGACATTGGTAGCATAATGTAAACCTTTAATTTATTTCCCCAATTTGAGAACTGGATGCTGTGTAGACATGATATGATTATTATGTGCTCTAGAGTAAGAGGTTGAAGGCAGAGTATCATCAGCCAGTGTTTGACTAGGTATATCTAGGGGAACAGTTTCATACCAGGTCAAGTCCTGAGGATAATGGTCTTGGGATGTTGTAAGAGACCATCATGCCTTGGAAATGTTAGGATTGCGATTTCCAAATGATATTTTCAGCAAGTTTATTTTTATGATATTTTTTACCCTTTGTCCTTAATCAGACACATCGCCAGTTGTGGGGAGAGATTGCTGACAAAATTACCCTGGCCGTTCAGCAGATCATAGAGTTTGCCAAAATGATCCCAGGATTCATGGAATTATCCCAGGATGACCAGATTATGCTGTTAAAGGCTGGTAAGTCTCCCAGATTTTTCTAACATAGCTATGGCTGGGATCTGTTGGAAAGCATCTTGTGCTCCGTTCAGTTTTTAAGTAACAAAAGCTTCTCCTTTAAGTTAAAGAAATTATTTGATGGACTGCCCTGTGTTAACCATTTCAATCCTGTTCAATGCTGATAGTAAGTCACTCGGACTTTTTTCTTAAAAGTATAACTTGGAGCTGCAAAAGAAATCTGTACATGCCCTACTCAGTTTGATAAGTAAATAGAGTTTCTCATGTCGATTGAATTCTTGGTGATTAAGCAAATTGTGCTGTGATCAGGTTAATAAGTGAAAAAAATTTCTCCAACTAATTGAAGTTTAGTTGAAATGATGCAATGGGATTATCTTAGACTGACCAGATCATGCTTTTAATACTGATAAATCACCCCTTTGTTTCTCTAGGTATTGTATTGAGTAGTAAAGCAGCATGTATTCTATTCAATTTGCTGCTTGATGAATAAGGAAAGTTTCTCCTGTCGACTGAAATACAGTATAGTTAAATGATTTGATGGGTTATCACCCTAGGTGGACAAGGTCACATTGTTCAATAGGATAAGCCACAAAGTTTGTTTTGTTAAGGTTAAGTTCTTGCAGCTCCGCTCTTGGTTCATATATAGTTGTATTTATTGATCCTGAATGTATTATCTTTGAACAAGCCAAGTCGAGTGACATACAAACAAATGCCTGTTCTCTGTCTATCAGGGAGTTTTGAGCTGGCCTTGATGCAGTTATGCCGAGTGTTCGATGGCGAATCCAATCGTGTTGTCTTTGGCAACATGTTCTTGCCACTGGAGGCTTTTGCCACCTTGAGTAAGTGAAATACTAGCATAGAACTCATTGTTTGTGTAACTTAAGGGTTTTCTTGTATTTTATTTTTATTTTTCTTATTTCTTTTTTTCCCTCCTCTTTCCAATTCTTAACGTATTGAACAAGACAGTTTTTTTTTTGGTTGGATTTCAGACCCCATATGGAAATGTTACACCATCTTGATATTCTAAACCAACGATTCCTAATGTTTTTGCACTTACCCAAAGCTTGAAACCCACGTGACCCTCTACTGTCAGTTTCTTCATTTATATTTCATCTTCTGTGATGAAGAGGAAAAGAAACACTGAAATCAAAACAAAACAACATATATATGAAAGCATAAAAAATGTAATTGATGAGTTGAAATTAACTTTATCCCAAGCCATTTCTAGCAAGGCTACTTGACCCCCCCCCCCCCCCCCCCCTTTTTGGGAACCCCTGGTCTAAACCATTGTTGGAAAGTTTGGGTTTATTCATTTGAAAAACCATGAAAATGTGTTCATGCTGACTGAAATAATAGATGTACTTTAGTGTTCAAATGATTGAAACTTTGTACCAAAATATTTTTGTGATGTACTTATATATTGTGGTAATATTGCAGCATTGGTTTTAGATTATGCCTGTGAATAAATTAATTCAACAATTCGAAGATGGATCACGTTACCTTCAGAATAGATAAAGGTGAAAGGTCCAAATGATCTTGAAGAAAGATAATGTGTGATTATAATATAATGAAAGCTAGTGTGACCAATGCTACAGGTCATCATTTTAATGTAAAAGAGGATTTACTGCTGAGGGGAGCAGTAACATCTATAATAAAGACTGAAAGATCCAAAGGATCTTGAAGAAAGATACTGATTATAATAATGAAAGCTAGTATAAATAATACTAGATTTATAGGTCATCATTGTGATGTAAAAGAGGATTTAAAATGCTGAGAGTAACAGTAATACATGTATCTACAACAAAGGTGAATGGCCATTACATTTGACTGTGTCTGATTTAAATTAGTGTCAGTTTTTTAATTGATACAAATGCTCCTGTTTCTTTTTTTGCAGCTGATGAAGAGTTCCACTTGATGACAGCCATATTTGAGTTTGTCAAGAACATTCAAGCCCTCAATATCACAGAGAGTGAAATGGCCATGCTGAGCGCACTTATTCTGATCAGTTCTGGTAAAGAAACTTAATTTGTCTGTATTTTCCTCACATTCAAACCTCCTCATGTTTATGTTGTGCTTTTTTTTTTCATTATAGGTCAGATAAATATATGTCTTGCACTGAGGGCAAATGAGTCGGAAGTCGTGCTGAGCAATTTCGAGCTAAGCCTGTTTTTAGCTTTTTTCCCACCCAGATGCCAAATTTTTTTTTTCACAAAATGAAAATTTAACCTCTTTTATCCTGAAAAAAAAAAAAATTGGTATTTGAGTCAGAAAATAATTTAAAATCTCCAGTGTGACTCCCGACTCATTTGTCCTGGGCCCAAGACATAATAATAAGTTATTAATTTGTCTGCAGTGGTTGATATGTTGTATGTGTGTTGTTTTTATATTTATGCATATATTTGGTCATTTATTCCAGAATTTCAGAATGTATTGATAACTTTCCAAAATCTCAAGGAGAATCAGAAATATTTAATTGAACTTGTTGAAAGATATTGAAATGGGAATTACTTCAACCACAGAATTTTTTCCAGAACTTAGTTTTTTCATATCTGTTGAAAATCTGAATCATATATACATTTGCCATGATAGCTTTGTCACTTTAATATCTGAATGACCAAAGAAAGTTTGAAGGAAATATCAATTTGTAATAATGAAAGCATTACATTAACTTTATTCATTGTTTGGATAACTTTTTCTTTTATGTTTTATCTGTTGAAATCTAGATCGACCAGGTGTGAAGGAGGTAGGAGAAATTCAGCAGCTGCACGACCGAATCCTCACTGCCCTCAAGCTAGAGATGGGCGTCAACCACGCTGGAGATGAACACATCTTGAAGCGATTTGTCGAGCAGGCAGGCATCTTGCGCTCCCTCAGCGCACGCCACATTCGGGTCCTGAATGCATTCAAAGAGGAAGCCCCGGACATAGAGTTTCCCGCCCTTCACAAGGAGCTCTTCTCTATAGAAACAGAGGCAGTGGCGCCTAACATGTGATAAGGGGAAAGAATCCCTTATCGTCCTTGCTGCTTAATGAAGACTTTTTTGGGCCAGGTGCTCTGTTGGGGAGAGATCAGTTTGTTTCTACGTGAGCTGTGCAACTTTGACATGAAGCTTGTGGTAGGCTGTTGCTGCTGATAGTATTCAGTCTGTGAAGAAGGAAGTGTCTGTATGATGGAAGATGTTTACATCCTCATACATGATTCAATTATATTGAAAGCTGAAAATATTCATTTTGTTTTCCAGCTGGATTCACTTTTTTTTTTTTCCACCTCTCAACAAAAATGCATAATGACTTCTGTAAGATGAACCAGCACATGTCCAGAATGGATAGAGTTTCAGCAAATGTTAGATAATGGAAGATATTGTGGATAATACAATAGGTTGGTGTGGAAGTGCTTGAGGATTTAAAATGCTGTTGGAAAAAAATGATACAATAAGTGAGTGTGATTAATTCTCAGATTTGATCGTGTCGAATCAAGGCAACACAGGCCTGTCACACAGGAACTGGAACTGACAGCCCATTTGTTAGCAGAATTTGTGAACTGTTATCCTAATCAGTAAACGGGTGTGACAGATGTGATCAAGATGGTTTTAATAGTGCTCACTCAAAAATATACACAAGATAGCAATGAGCTCATTCCTCCTGGGCCAAGCTGTTCTTGTATGAGATCAATCTGCTGGATGTACAGAGTTCCTGACACATCTTGTAAAGCTGTTAGCCAGGGCCAACCATTTACGTGAGATAGGTATGAAGATCAAGGCATTACTCCCTGCTGGATGCACTAACTTCTAAGGACCCACATCCTATAACTGTTTGCCGGAATGGACCATATTGGTGATATATGTATTACGTAGCCAACAGTTGTATTATCAATCGTCATAGTACTTGATATAGGAGACATACCAAAGCCTGCTATCAAAGAGCCCAGACTTGTGAACATTTGGCATTTCTAGCTGGACTTCAAAACATGTCCTAAGTTCTCTGAGCATGTCAGACTACAGCATGTAGCAACATCATCTCTGTGCTCAGATCAGCATCATATAGTAGGTTTCAATACTGACTCTACATGAAAAGATCCAAAGAAGTCATCCATTCAAAGAAATGCAGAAAGATCAGTGCTGAATCTGGCGAGCTAAAGGAGCCTGCTCAATAAAACAGAGAAAGGGAACTGGTATTTCTAACATCAACAATGGAAGTGCGAAGGTGGATTATAAAACACCAGCATAAATGTCATCTTTATTGATATCTTCAGATTTTTTTCCACAGTGAATCTGTTAGGGAAAGGATGCAGTATTAGGGAAACAGTGATAAACCGCTGGACCTCTCTACAAGCTCTGAGAGCAAAGCTTGACAGTAAAAGACCTAAGACAATGCCAGCATTAATATCAAGGTGGACGTCTTGAAAATTGTACAGTGGAATTTCACACAAAGGATTAACCGAATGCAATAACAGCAGCTAAACTGTCAAGATGCATTGGAATTAGGACAGACAGTACAATTGACATCAGCATCAGTTGTGATTTCAAAGTCCTGAAACATTGTATGGTGGGATTTCCAGATGAGCTTCTCAAAGAAATTCCAGTCAAAGAGGAGAGAAAGACAAAGTCACGAGACGTTACACGCTAGGTATCCAGATGAACGTCTTAGAACAGTTCCAGTTTGAGAAAGCAAAAAAGGGTATTTAAAATCTTGTGAGTTTGTACATAAGATTTCCAGCTGAGCCTTCCATGAAAAAGCTTCATACAAAGAAAGTGAAGAAAAACATTGGTATTACTGTTCCAGATGACGGAGTTTGAAAGATGCATGATAAAGAACGAAAAGACAACTGATGTATCAGCATTACCCTTGACAAAGTGGATATGAAGCTGAAGCCAATATGTTCGCCTGACAAGATCTGGAACAGATGCACTCATATGCCCAGCAGCAACAGCACAGCTTAAAGAGATATTTGTTTTGTTTTAAATTTGGTTGTCTTTTTTTTTTTTTTTACTTTATTTTTTTTTTTAATTGTTGCATGACTTTTTGGTTTTACCTAGGTCCTTTAACTTTTTAATTTTCACGTAAGTCATGTGTCTTCTCCTCCCATCTGGCATTCATTATGATGTGTGGAAGTTTGCTAGTTAGTGCATCATCTGAGTTTGTCCAGAAAATCTCTCGTGTGAAAATAACACGTTTTTCTCTTTTGCTGTTGTCACCCTGAAATCTACCTCTAGCCATCCTCATCAGAAGTGTGGCCATTTGCCATGTTGTTGCTGTCATCTAAAAAGTCATCAGGTCATTTTTCTCCATTGGTAATTTAAGTTTCGTGGTTTTGAGTTTGCTATGCGTCAGTTTTTTTCCCTGTCTCCATTTAAGTTTCTGTGTGCGTTTGTATTCCTCTTCCCCTCTGTGTAAACATTTTGGCATTAAACAGACTAAAGATTGGTGCTTTAAGCCATATATATACTGTTTTTTATCCTTGTATTGTCAACATTTTGAATTTTGCATTTTTTTTTTCCTACTTTTGTTTTCTGGGTTACTCTTATTATATTTCTTTTTTTTTTTTTTGTCTGGGTAACATATTGATTTTTTTGGAATTCATTCTAATTAAATGAAAGTTTTGTGGAGGAATATTTTGTCAGCCACCTCCATTTGAGTCTTTTGTCTTTATTCTTTTTTTTCTTCTTTCTGCCCCCCCCTCCCCCTCACCCTCACTCCCTTCCTATTACGTAATACTTCATCGCACTCCCTCCCTCTATTTCATGTCCCCTCCTCCATTGTTGGGATGAAATGATTCTGTGCCGTTTCAGTGCAGAAATTTTTTTTCACCCATGAAATCCTGTCATCAGACTGGAGTTTTTTCTTGCGGCGCTGCAGTTTGTACGTACATATGTTACGGGAAGGATGTTACAGATGTGTTGTTTTTGTGTTGGGTCAGATCAGCTGTGATATCTTACTTACTTCAGCAAAGTTTTCATCCGTTAGTTTCATATTTGTGGATAATGTAATAGTCCACATTTTTTTTTTTTTACTGCAGGGTTCTACTTTGAGGTATATGGAGCTGGGTGTGAGATAAATTTTGAGAAAACAGACGGACGTTTAAGACAAGAAGCAGTAAAGGGAAATAAAGAAATGATACCAAAGCCTATTTTTTTTTGTTTTCACTTTGAGGGGAAAAGGGTGAGGGCTAGTAATGGTTGTCCCGATAAAGACAAGGTTATCTTTTTTGGATATAACTTTTGACCTGAATTGGATGTGGGGAAAAGTTGATCATTATATATCGGTAACAACATTGCACCATATCTTTTTCTGTGGAAGGGAATAGCATTTGTATAGGCCTTTGGTATGATGGATTTTTTTTGTTTGTTTGTTTTTGTTTTTCCATTCATAATACTATATACCAAAAAAAAAGATATTATATACATCAAGTTCTTTATTATTTCCTATTTGTATCCTAAATTTTTCTGTAACCCCTCCTATATGATTTCAGCTTGTGAAAAAAGGAACTATAGATAATTATAGCACATTTCAATACACTCTGAAAATCCATGTAAAATGAAGCTTTTTGTGTGCCATAGATTTATTATTGACATGGTTTTAAGGTAATTGTTCCAGATGTAAAGGAGGTAGCTTACGCATGCATTAAGTTTCATTATGTTTTTTTTCCCCCATTTTTCTTTGATGTACAAAAGTTTATATTGAAGTTGTGCAGGTTGTAAATATCTTGAGGAGAAGATGAGAATGTATGTATGTGTCACTTTGGAATGAAGGTGCTCTTTCTACATTAAGAGTTTACAGCAGAGAAGAGAGGTGGAACCATTTATTGTTTTACTGTGCAGGAGAAGGCATTGTCCAGCACTTCTTTCATTTGATATTCTTCTTGTTGACTGACTTTGTTGTTCAGGCATTGAGGTTTGTATGTTTTTGATAATTTTGGCCAGTTTGGATGTTTATCGTCCTTGTAACTAGTGTTTGTGGGTGTTTTCATGTTGTTGGGGGTTTTTTTTTGTTGTTGTTTTTTTTTCTTTTTTTAATTTGTTGTACAATTCATTCAGTGTGTTTTGCAGTTGAGTCATAGTAAAAGAAGTTGTATACAATTTCTGGTCATAAAACTAGTAGAAATATTTACTGTCACAGTCATAAGCAGATTAGCTGTCTCAGAAATAGCATGTTGCTGATTGAAGTTTTTTTCAGGTTCTCTGTAGTAGCCTATTTTCAGAAACAGATTGGCTAGAACAGAGGTTCCCAACATTTTTGCACTCGCAACCCCTTACCCAAAAGCTTGAAACCCACGCGACCCTTTCTGTCCACAGCTTGATTTACATTTTATTTTCTGTGATGGAGAGAGAAAGAAACATTGAAACAAAAACAAAAAAATATGTAAGAGCATAAAAAATGTAACTGATGAGTTGAAATCAATTTTATTCCAAGCCACTTCTAGCAAGTTGACATGACCCCGTTGCCAAGGCTGCGCGACCCCCACGGAGGTCGCGAGCCACTGGTTGGGAACCCTTGGGCTAGAAGAACAGAGCCAAAATATATTGCCTAAGTCAGGTTAGGAATCGAGTCAGTTTCACATTATTTTACGTCACACCGATTGCCTATCTCATTTATTTTTATGGTCCATTTGAAAACATTTTTTTTTCTTTCACAGAAAAAAAATACAGAAATGAGATGGGAATGAAGGATATGCTATGATTTTGTGAAAAATATTGCTTTTAAAATGTAGTCGTAGAAGCCCAATGAAAACTTGAACATGTAAATATACATGTATCTATTGTCCCAATATTTTAGGCTCTCATAAAGAACGACTGTGATTCTAGAGACAGTTCACCAAAGATTGAAGGCTTCTGCACTATTGAATATCCTCTTGTAATAAATTAAATAATCTAGAGTGAAAGGAAGTGAAACTGTTCCATGTTAAAGTGACTTGGCTGGCATGCCTTCGTGCATCTGAATATTTGTACTCTCTTTAGTTCAGAGGTGGTGAGGTTATTAAGTGAACTTTATAGAGTTAGACCAACAGGATATGTGATCGTTACTGTCTGATTCCCCTTTGTCCTGTCTTTGTGGATGTGTTCTGTTCTTAATTTGAAAGTTGACAGTTCTAACCTCCCAAAAAAATACAGTGATATCTATGTCTGAAAGATCTCATACCCAGCTGAGTTATGCATTTTGTGATGATGCTTTTTGAGTTTTTTCTGCTTATGTTTTCGCTATGGTAAGGAAAAACTAGCAGAATATAGAAGGAATAATCAGTAAAACAAAGCATTGTACAGGAAGGGTTATGGCATAATGTCATTTTTTTGTGTGTTTTTTAAAAAAATGTTATTAAATCGTAGTATATAAAAATACATGTTATTGAATCGTAGATAACTATCTCCCATTTCAAAGAAAGCCAAGCATATTAAGAAAAAAAAAGGACAAAAGAAAAAAAAAAAAGAAACATACTGAGATCAATATTGAATGCGCTTTTTTTTTTTTTTGCCAGTCTTTTCTAGAACAACTGGATTTTCAAACACATATTAGTAAATCGGGTCAAACTGCAATTTGTGTACCCATAGTCCAAGAGACAGGTTGGGTGTGCTAGGTTGTTGGTAAGAGAGATTATCCTGACAACTTAGACTTGACAATAGAAGGTCTGAAATGAGAAGGTTGACAGGATCCAGTATGAGGATAAAGAGAAATCTAACTCTCTTTATATAAAGTTGGCCAACAGATTTTCAGAGAGAGAGAGAGCTCTTGATTTGAGAGTTGTGAACATCTGGACTATCAAAAAAGCCTGAAATGTAAAATTAAGAGCTGGGCAACAGATTTTGAGAAAGAAGTTTGAGACGCTCATTTGAAGAAATGTTCTCTCTCTCGCTTGGCTTTTTGAGCAAATTTGAAGTTAATGAATAAATGGATGGTGATATTCTTATTGTAGCTTTCTACACAGATATTAAGAAGTCTGTCCCAGTCTTGGTTTTTTTATGCAATTTTCATCTTTCAGAGATCGGTCTTAAGTGGTCCTCTGTATGGTCTGTGAGAAGGTTGAGCTCATTAATTTGTTGGATCAATTGTTTGTTTTGTTTTGTGTCTGTCAGTCTGTTCCCAGCATTCACAGCATTATGTCATTTTTTATATGTAAGTGCAGCTGTGTATTAGGCAAGGAACAGTCAGCATGGCGGTCTGTTTGTTGATGGTATGAGATCAGCTAGATAGAGCAAAAAACTGATGGATGTTTTCAGTGTGTCTCAACTACTTGTTTTTTTTTTATAACCTTTGTCTGCATTGGAAAACAGAGAGAAAATGTCCACTTCAGTTCACTATGCTCTTCTTCCATAATCTTGTAAAGATTTGTAGTTAGAGAAAGAAATGAAGTCCAGAGCTCAGTAAGAGTTGTTTCATCAGCACCTGAAAATGGTCAAACATGAAAGTTGCAGTGCTTTTTTTTTTCCCCCCTTCCTTTTTTCACTCTCTTGTCATGTGTGCTAGATTTCCACCTCAGGTCAGAGTGCCATATATCAGCTGCTTGTTATGATGTAGTTAATATTTGCAGGATGTTGCAGATTTATGATATTAACATTTTGTGTTGTATGTTACAGTGTAGTCCAAGATAGGAAGTTATAATTATGAATATATGTACAATGTCAGTTTCTTCACTATTTCTGTGCAGGCTTTTAATAACTGTTAATAATTGAAAATTCAATGTCAGATGGGCTCATATAGTTGATCACAAATCACGGAATGAAAGGTACTAATTTAATTGATTAGAAAAATATGATGTTTAACATTTGTAATTAAGAACAGTTTCCTTGCCCAGAAGCAGGGATTGTATTTTTCTTTCTGGCAAATGTTCAGATTTGGGCGATGATCCATTCCCAGACTAAGTTTTGAAATACCATGGCTGCAGTTTGGAATTTTCACTTGCACATTAAGCCATTTCTGAATCTGAAGATTGGTGCACTAACAAAGGTTCTGATGTACAAGATTAAGAGACCAATCACTTAGGTAAAAAGTATTATCAGATCCATGAATGCCATTTATGAAATAAAACGTCAGAAAATAACTCTGGAAGGATGAAGAAAAATTACCAGTTTATTCAGAAGCACAGAGTACAAAATCTGATTTTTTACCATAGTAGGGGCTCCAGAAATATTGAAAGTAAGGGTAATTTACAGCATAAGAAAGGAGACACGGCAGTGACGTAAATCTGTAAGGGAGGCAAAGTGGTCAGGAATGAAGATATCGAAAGATGATAATGTTTTGCATTGTCTCAAAGTTTATATGGATTGCATATTGGTGCTGAAAAGCTTTGTGTGTTCTTGTTGAAAAATGTAACATAAAGAGTTCAGCGAGACGAACTCTGTGCAGCAGAATAAGAAGTGGCTTTTCTAACTTTTCAGGTATTTTTCCACTTATGAAAAACTCAACGTCGAACTTTTTTGTTTGTTTGTTTGATATACATGTAGTTGTTATTTGTACTGTGTATGTATTAAACATAAAATAACAATCCCTGTACGTACTTGTACATTGTCCTTTCAATGCCATAAGTTTTATGATAATGATAACGATGATTATGATGATAATTATGATTTATCTACTTGACTTTGAGCATGTAATTATTGAATTTTAATCTGAAGGTGCCATTACTCTGCAACTGTGAACCGTGCTCACTGCATTATTACCTCCCCTTTTTGATTTGTTCAGGCTGGGATTAAGGGCCAGTCAACCTGATTGTGGATGTAAATGTCATGAAATGGATCTTTTGATTTTACCTCATGATACGTAAAGATTTACAGTCATTAATTTACCTTTTAAAGTCCTGGTAGTTGTTGGCTTCTTCTTGCAGCAATGTGTATTTGCCAGTTGGGCTGATCTCCCCATATTTTGACAGCATTTGGAGAAAATGCTGGCATACAGAAATTCTTAAAAAAAAAAAAAAAGGCAAACAGGTGGAAGACCAACAACACTGTCAAGACTTCAAAAATGAACTGAATGCATGTTAACTAAATATTAAAAACTGAATCCAGTTGCATGTGCTGTAAAAAGAAAAAAAATAATTATTATAAATAATCCATTTATTTCTTATTTCCACTTACATCTTTGTCATTCAGTCAGAAAACTGGGATTTTTTTGTGACAATGGACAAAGAAAAAGAAATAAAAAAAGACACTATATACTCACCCCTCATTACACTAGAATAAAATATTATGTAAATGTATGTATGTACGGATCTTTATTCGGATTTATAAAAGTTTGTATGGTGTCTGTTACTATTGTTCGGCTTTTTTTTTTTCTGTTATCCATGGGTCAAATTCTCAGGAAGATTAGGAACACTGTTTTATTTTAAGACAAATCAGTAAAGCCTACTGTATTGCATAGGTGTGTAATAGTTTATATTTTCTTTCATAGAACTAGTAGAAGGAAAAATGGATCTAGTTTGGATTAGAAAAGATTGATTTGTGCTCAGGGGCATTTAATACTTATGTTTCTTTAAAAAAAAAGATTTTTTTATTTGTTCTGTTTGATTGTTTGTTGTTGTTTGTTTTTTTTGGTCATTTTATTGTTTTTTTTGTTTGTCTTCACTAGACTTGTTGGTTCTTGCTCAAAAAAACATGTGGTGACGTCTTCAGTCATGCCTGGATGATGATATTGTACAATGTTGATTATTTCAAGAGCTGTCAGCTTGGGGGTGAAAACAAGCCACATATAATTAACAATATTAATTCCAGTGGTGCATTTTAGGCACGCAGTAGTCAACATATTTAGACGGAGATATGATAAATAGTCATAATGGACTTGTCTGGAATCTATACATGGCGGGAGTCGTGGTTACGTGGCAACTGAAATTGCATTGTCAAAAAAAAAAAAAAAAAACAGAACATCCTGTCTTTTCAATGGGAGGTCATTGTGACCAGCTCTGTTACTTTCCTTTGTCGGACACAAAGGGTGTTGAACAAGCAAGGAAAGAAGAAAAAACTCGCATCTGCACCCTTTGCCTGAAACTTAGGGTGTGAAAAATGTTTTAAAAATCATGATATAGCGAAAATGTTTTCTTCCTATTCTTATAATTTTATCAAATTTTATGGTGATCACACTTTCAGATGATAATGATTTTTTCTTCTATACACTACTTGCTCAACATCTCACATGTCGGGCAGTTTTTTATGTTGTCTTAGATAGAGAAAGTAGCGATTCCAATTTTGCCATCACAGAAATTCGTAGCAATTGATGGTTGGAATTTTTAACAAAAAATTTGGTTTTTATCACAAGTGAAGAAATGATGACACCATGTTTTCTGTGACAAAAACTCCCAGCAGATAATGGCTATATATAATATGTCTTGCCCCCAGAGCAAATGAGTCAGAAGTTGTGCGGGGCGATTTCGAGTTACAGCCGTTTTCAACTATTTTTCGACTGGGATACCAAAATTAAAATTTTTTTTTGGTATTTGAGTCGGAAAATAGTTAAAAACAGCTGTAACTTGCGATTATCCGGCGCGACTTCGGACACATATATATATATATTTATATATTATTTTGACCCCAGCTCTTGAAGAACATTTTTTCCTGAACAAGAAATAAGCCGTAGTTTAAGTTGATAACAGTCAAGTTTCATATAGCTTCAATCTTTGACAGTGGGAGACCTCATGTTTTACAGAATTTTATGCAATCTTTGCCCTATGAATAAGAGTTAAAATTTATAATTTGCAGTGATGTTGCATGTGATCAGTTGGTTTGTTTTCACTCTGAACCTGACCGGTATTCTTGCCTGTTTTAGAATTTTCTCCCTTACTTGATATTGCAAATTTCCAAAGTCAGTATGACATTTGATAAACATAATGATCCTTCCAATGATGAGTCATTACTGTAAACCTCCTGAAAATATTGATTTGGATAAGCTGTTATTGTTGGTTGTTTCTTCATGTTTACAAAATCTTTAAAGACAGGATGTATTTCTTTTGCTCGGCTTTTGTGGATTTGCGGCGTAATATGAAGCAAAGCAAAAGAAAAAAAAAAAAAAATTAAGATATGTATTCATGATGATGTTAACTTTGAAAAAGTCTGATACTGACGTTTTTTTTTTTGTTCCTCTTTTGTATGCATGGACATTGATTTTGAGTTTTGTGACCTCCCTGAACACACTTACACAATACAATACGTCTACACGCAAGTGTACCTAAAATGGAAAGAATTGCGTATTACAGCTATGTACTAACACCTGTCTTTGCTATGACTCATGTATAGTTATACATATATATATCTCTATATATGTAGATAGATACAGAAAGACACTGCATTAGTGTATCATACTATTGTATCGACATTCAGAGTGCTTAATTATTTCCTTGTATTTGATGATAAGATCATGAAATTAATCCCATTTATTATCTGATTATATAGTTTTAGTTCTACTAGTATCATTACCTACCCCTCTTTGTTTGTTTTTTTTCTTTTCCTTTTTTTTTTTTAATTGATTTGTTCCATTTCTTTGAATTGATTGGTTATATATTGTGTATTCTTCGATGGCCATAATAATGAAAAATAATAACACTGATGATGATAATAATGATGATAATGATTAATAATTCATGCGGAGAGGAGACAATAATGAAATGATTATTATTATTATTACAACAATGATAATTGTATGTGGTTTGAATGTGTGTTGAAGATGGGCGAGAATATAATGTATTAAAAAGAATAAAAAAAAAATACAGAAGAAAAACATATGAAGCGAAACTGTTGTGTACATTTATGTAAGTTGTAATTCACCATCTGTAAAGAAGTGTGAAAATATTTTGTACATAATACATTTACATATGTATGAACAGTTCATTATTATGTCACAGATCAGCTACACATATTGTTATATTTTTCTTTATTTTCCTCTCTCTCGTTTTCTTTCTCTCTTTTTTTTCTTTTTTCGACAGTGTGATTTGTTCATGAATAGTTTTGTTATATTTGGGTGGTTCTACTTCTTAATCATCAGTCGTCCTCATTATTATTATTGTTATTTTTATTATCAGTTCAGTCATTTTTTTTTTTTTTCTTACTGTAAATCTCTAATGTTATGGCAGCACTTGGTAATGTCAAGACTGAATTTTTCAATTTTAAAAAAAAAAAATGAAGGCCAAGAGGAGAGAACCACATATGTTCACTTTTTACACCCGAGAGAAATCTGGAAATTTTGTTGTTGGAGATTCTCAGTTTTCTGTTTGTTAAGTCACCAATTCAAACCATTGCTTTGGACAACAGTGGATGTTTCTTCTGATCTTTTTAATTGGGTCAGTGAGGTATTTCGACATCGGTCACATGACTGAGGAAACATCACTCACATGTGGCTTTGTCTATATGGTGTGACATGTCTGAAGGCTTATCATTTGTCAAGATTTGTCTGCTATGTGCAGAGCATGTAAACATCAGCTTATGAGTGAAAATGCTTGGTTATATGACTTTTCTCAAAATAGTTAATTAAGACTTCGGACTTAACTTGAAAATGTTAATTCTTACACTGCTAAACTCCTGTAGATTCAACTATTTGTCTTGTTATGTTCAAAGGCTTTTAACAGCAGCTCAATATCTGTAGAATTCCTAAAGTTTTGTGTTCACCATAAACAAAAGCTGCAGTTAGTAGATAAAACAGGCAGTGAGACAGGATGTCTTCAGATTCTACAAGTGTTTTATTTTTCCTGGCAGCGTAAAGGTTAAAAACTGCATATCTGCTATTCTCATCCCTTAGTCTTTGAGTACTGATTAGCATGAAATCTGTGCCATGAATAGATTGTAAAGCGCTTAGAGCCTGTATTGCACAGGGATAAGTGCCATATAAACACTCTCTATTATGTTTTCAGCCATTCAATCAGCATTTGTCCAGTGTATTGTCTTAACCCCACCATGCATACGTCAATCAGAATAGTTTCCCATTTCATGAATATAGTCAAGGGGGTGGAAATGTAAACAGCTAAGTTAATTTTTTTTATTTTTCCTTTTTCTTTCTCTCTTTTTTGTTGTTATTTTTATTATCATTATTGAAACTTCTTAAAAAAATCATTTTTATTTTTCAATAAATTTGCATTTTGACACCTCAGATGCCATCCTAGATAATAGTCAGCAATTTAGTCAAAAGTTATCCTAGTACCACAGGATACCATAACTTAGCAGCTAAGCACACATATTGCTATAAACTTGACTAGACCTTCTTGAAAATGTTCATGTGTGACTGCATATAACTATGAGAGAGGAGAAATGAATTACATTATAATGTACAGCCATAGTATTTGATCAAACTATCTTTTTTAAAATCCTATCAAGCTTTTCATCTCATTTGCAGCTTAAAGCTGTTTGGGCGATCCACATTTCTGAAATATTTCTCTTATATCCAATTAACTGTATGGTTTGTGTTTTTGGTTGAAAAATATAGTGGGAAAACATATGATTGATTGAAGCAGATGTCATTTGATTGACATATGAAGAAAGAAGAACTATAATTTGATATTGTTTATGGTAAGAAGATCCAGGGTTATTAAGTCTTCATCTGTCTAAGAATTGAGATCTCTATCATTGAGAGAGATTGATCACAGATTTGAATCAAGGAAAGAGCATCAGTCCTTTTCCACAATGAAATGGACCTTGTACCTTTTTTTTTTTTTTTTTTTTCTGTTAGATTGAACTTTCTGCTTGTTTTTTGTTTTTTTCCCTTTTAAAGTAGTAAGTGATTCTGAGAGAACACCCTAGAAAAGGATTTGCAACAGAACGATTGGGAGTCCGTTTGTCATATGCAGAAAATTGTGTTGCAGAAAATTAGAGATTTACAGTAACATTCTTTTTTTCCTCCTTCAGTGATTGATGGTGTGTTAATAATATACACATCAGATTTGATGTATGTGGATAGTTTAAGGTTTCATTGTTATATCTGCTTGTTGTTGCTATGAAATAATATGATGATAATGATGATAATTACAATTATTATTATTATTATTATTACTTCTACTATTATTATTACAGTTTGAAAAAAAAATACACACACAAACTCAGGGCTGGTTCTCCGTTGTATGGGAGACAATTATATATGTTCCTGCCTTGTTCTCTTTCAATCATGTCTGGGTTTATCCCTCTTTGCATTATCTTCGGACATCACATTGAATCACATTATCTGTCATTCATTGGTTTGTTTTGTTGTTTTTTTCTCCCTCTTTTTCATGCTTTCTTTCAATCCATAAGGTTCTTTCATGTCATCAATTTCTTCATATTTGCGTTTCAGTTTCCTACTGTTTTCACATTTTTCCTTCCCCTCGTCCTGAATTGTCTTTCTATTGTTTAGTTTTGTCGTTTTGTGTAGTATCAGAGTCATTATTTTCTGTTTCATTATTTTTCTTTTCTTTTTCTTTTTTTTAATATTGGTTCCTTACAGAGTGGTTGTAATTGTTTCGCAGTCTTTTCCTGTCACTTTTTTTGTGCATTTTGTTTATTTGTCAGTTTGTTTTGTTAGATGTTTGCTGTATTTTTTTTCTTGGATGGAAAAAAAAATGTTGTAGTTTATCGCCTCGGCAATTGTTACACTTTCAAATTACATCTGATATTATTTTTCTCACCTCACACGTTCTTCTTACACAATAATTGTGCAAGTTTCCAAAATGTGGATAAAAATAGAACCCTTGATAGAAGTTATTTTAGAGCAGCGAAGATAAATGTTCAGTAATATTTCTTATGGGAAGTCTTGACAAAATAGTACTTAGGGAAGAGCAAGGACACGTTTTAGTTCATTTTTTTTTTCTTTTGGGAATTCTTGATGGGGCTAATGGTTTGGGAACAGCCATTTAAATTCATATCCAAGAATAGAATTTTTGAGAAAAGTAATAACATATGTGGGATTCAAATTTGTGCAATTCTAGATCTTGATGTGTGGCTCAAATAATGTTCAGATTCTGATGTATGTCAGTCTTAAATAGGAATGATGTTGAAGGTCACATAAATACATAGCAAACTTGGTTTGCTTCAGGTCAAGACAATCTTGACATGAATTTATGGCCAAAGTAATTCTTTGAGACGATGAAAAGCTGTTCAGTTTCTGAACTTTTAGTGATACTTGGGGAATAGATGGGGCATGATTCAGCTTTGCATAATTATCAAAGAAATTATTCATTAGAAAATATAGCTGTTGTTTTGGTCTGTTCTTCCTTTATAAATTTTTTTTGTTTTGTTTTGTTTTGTATTTCCTGATCTGAAAAGAGTAATGTTCTTTTATTAACAAGAATGGACTAAAACAGTGACTGCTCTGGAAAGAACTGGTTAGATCTAAATAATTTTTTTAAATGTGCAGGGAAAGCTGTATTTTGATATTATATAAATTGTTTATTTACAACATGGGAATATGTATTGACATGGAAATTAATAATACCATGTTCAAAAGTGCATTGTTTGCAGTGAATTGCACCATGTAGATATAGCATGTGTTAGGTAATGGTAAACTAGATTTTTTCCGGTATTGTCACAGGATTTGTTTCCAACACGTGGCAGTACAGTATTTTTCTCCCTTTGTTTTCTTTTTCAAGGATGTGTTCATATGATATTTTATTCGGGATTTTTATGAAAAGGGTAAAAGAAAGTTGTAAAAAAGAAAAGAAAAAAAAAGATTGTTCATAAAGTGTTGCTGATGTTTTACAGAAGTGGTTTCTTAAAGTTTAGAGGAGATAACAGTTGTGTAAAAACAGACAAGAAAGAACAATTTCATTATGTATCGAGGTTACTTTACCATAGAAACGGAGAAAAAAAAATGCGGCTGATGTTTATTATGGAATTTGTTATTTCAGAAGAAAATAGTTCTTGTTTTTCGGGTTTGGATATTCCCTCACTTTTGAGTTACTGGCAGTTTGTTAGTTTTAACCTGTCCCGCGTTCATTCTTGCCAATGTATGAGTTACACTCCTTTTTTTTGCTCAACTGATGTGGGTTTTTTTTATGCACAATCTGTCTGTCTGTCCATCTTCTGTCTGTCAATCTGTCTTTTTTCTTTCGTTTTGATCTCATATAATCTTTCATGTGCATGGACTTGGTAAAGGATGGGAGGGGAATGAAGGTGACATACCAATGACCATATTATGTATGTTGGAGAGAGAGAAAGATGTGACTGTTATTGATCACCTAGTGGTAGAAATTAGACATAGAAATCTTTTTTTTTTTTCTCTTCCTTTAGAAGCTAGGTTTAATTTTAATTTTTGTCGCTCTTTTTTTCCCCCTCTTTCTTTCTTTCTTTTTTTTTCCATGTGCTTTTTTTATTTTTGCACTCCTGTTTCTAAAACTTCAAACTGAAGGAAGCAAACAAAACAAAAAAAGCTAAAGGAAAATGAGGCAAATTGAAAAAAAAAAAAGGAAAAAAAAGTATTTTAATTCAAAAGGCAATTTCCAGACCCATTTAGAGCAAAACTGATAAACTCTCTAGTATATATTTTCTGCTTCTACTTTGTGCTGTGGCCTTGGCACAGTGTAGTTAAAATAATTAGCCCAAGATTTTGATTTGCCCCGTTGAATAATCCAGTACAACACACTGTACTGCTAAGTTCATAGGTCAGTAGTTGTGGACTCGTATCACTTCAGTATTTATTGACATCAGTATCCTTTATTCTTGTTCTTCTTCTCCCTCCTCTTCATTTGCCTCATCTATCTCTCTTTCACAGAAAGCACTGGCTTTTGTCAGTCAGGCAAAAAAAACAATTGACGCCTCCCAGTTTTTGTGAGGGGTTCAGCAGTGTTGAGCGGTTTCCATACATTACATCTCTGTATGTCTTTCTCATTCTCTCCATTCCTCTATTTCTTTTCTTTCATTTCTCCCATTTTTTTTTTTTTTTAAAAAGTTTTATGGAGTCCAGAGTTGTGTAGACATTTAGTTTTGACAAAAATAATGGCAACAGAAATGTATGATTATCATCTCGTATCCCCCGTTGGTCATAGCGCTCGTTTTTATTTATTTTTTTTTTTGTTCGATGTTAGGCAGCACTTATTTCTATGTAGGTCATTTTAGAAATTGTTTTTGAAACAGTCCATTTTTATTTCTTGAGTATCAGTCAGTGTGGATGTCTTTTGTTTGTATGCCTCAGTTTTATGTTGTTATGAAATATCAGGTCCATCTCATTACTTCCTATGGGTGTGTATATATGTGGATGTTGGTAAAATGTAGGAAGTACAAACGGTCATGTCCATTTTCAGTTTTTGTTTTTTCTATAAGTCTCGATTAATATTCCCATTTATGGGGTGGACTTGTATTACCATTGTCTATAGTTGGTTTTTGTTTTTGTTTCGTATTGTTTTGTAGTTGTTTTTGTTTGTTATTCTTGTTATCCAGCTTTGGTTGCCATTTTGTTTGGGGTTTACATTGCTATAGTGTTGTAGAAGAGTTACTTCTTTAGTAAAACTCTTTCACCTTACACACATTGTTAGAAGTTTTACAGTATTTTCACACCTGTCTGATCAGATTTTGTTAAATGACCTCATTCAGGAAATGGGCAAATCTGCTACTTTTAGGTTGCTGTTTTTGTTTCAGATTGGTAAAGTGTCCCGTCTCAGAATGGGGCAAATCTATTGCTATCGCTAATTTTGTGTCAGACTTGTAAAATGTCTACATGCAGAATAGGGCAAAATTACTAGTATTAGTATTATTTTCATTTGAGTTGTAGGTAGGTTGGTTAGCTAGCTACAGGTACATGTAGTTAGTCAGTTTTGTCATATTATTATGAATGCATGTGTATGTGTGAGTGCATGAATGTAAATGTATGAATGTGTGTGTGTATGTGTTTTGTTCATCTTGTAGAAAATTTTTTTTTTTTTAAATCTTGCATTTTTTTCCGCAGAACATTTACAGAATCTGATCAGACAGTGTTGATTTTGTTTATCATCTCTGTCGTCAGGATTTCAACACCTCCCCTTCCTTCTCCACCCTCTTCCCTTACCTGGTCCCATCTCTCTATCTTTCATTCTCCTCCATTCACCCTCACCTGTACCTCTTTGTTCTGAGAATTGATTGCCTTTTTGCATTGTTTACACACACAAAGATGTATTATATAATGACGTCATTCATTATCCACTAACAAGTATTTTATACTGTCATTCTTTCAAAGGCTCAGGATTAGTGTACATTTGTTTGTTTTGTTTGATTGTTCGTTTGTTGCCATGTTATCTTTTGTCTTTTATTATTAGTGAAGTTCAGTGCATTGCATAAAGTTATAATATCACAATTTTTAAACCATTATATTATAAATATTTTGCTTCCCCTTTCCCATCAGATATTAACTGGAAAAATGTTTCATGACCTGTAAATTATAATAAATAAAGAAAAAAAGATCAAGCCAATCCTCTAATTCAAATGTAAAATGAACTATTGATGTCAAAATTGTTTCCCATATTTTTTTTTCACTTTTTTTTTTCTTTTCTTCTTTTCTCTGTCTTTGATTCGATGGGTTTCAATAATTGATTAGAATTCTGACTTGTAACTTTTGAGGTCATTACAATGATTGATCCACTGATGATTTTGATTGATTTATGAAAACTTAATCGGTATCCTTTCATGAAAGTTTTATTATTATTATTACTATTATTTTACTCTTTGCAAAAGTGTATGATATGACCATTAAATAATAAATAGATTCACTGAATCAATTCGTTTGATTCTATTATTTTGTGTGTTTTTCTCATTCATTTCATCTGTCTTGCTGTCTTTCTCGCTCTCTCATTATTCTCTCTCATTCTCTTTCCCTCTTTTTCTTTTTATCTTTGCTTAGTTTGTCTGTTGTCTTCTTCCTTACTTTAACTTGGTTCTCCATGTGTTCATTTATTAACTGTCTTTCTATCCATCTGCCTACCTACAACTGACAAGTCTAACTGCTTGTCTGTCTACTTACATGTGGGCTACCTATCTACCTACCTGCTGCCTAACTACCCACCTACCTAATGCCCTTTTACATACCTACTTAGCTGCCTACATACAATGTATGTACGCATGTACCATCCTATCTGCTTACTTTCCGACCGACCTACCTACTCACCTACTTATCTGTCGTCCTATGTAACGACCCACTTACCTACCTACCTACTACCATCCAATTTATCCACTATTACATCTATTAAGCGCTTGCTTGTGCATTGATTCCATTGCTATTTGCACTTCTCAATCCACATCACGTCTCTCTCTTCCTCTTTCACTATTGCTCTCTCTCTTCTCTGCTTAGTTTGTATGCTTATGGCCCCCTCGCCTGCTCAAAATTAGGTGACTGTTTATTTGTTTGTCTGAGTGTCTGTCCATCTTTCTATCTACTGATTAGTCTGCCTAAATACCTATCTACTTCTCTACCTACCTAGCTACCTACCTACTTATCTACCTACCTACCTATCAACCAATCTACTGACTTTGAGAGAAGGTTTAAGTGATATTGCTTTCACGGACACGAGTATCAAAAAAACAAAAAAAAAACACAGTAGCGTACGAGATTGCCCAGCGAAATGTATTACAGATATGAAAAACAAAGGGTACAAGTACTATAATTCATCGTATTTACTTGGCTCTTATTCATTTCGTGGTCAATTAATAATGATTTTGTTGCATTTCGTTAACCTGTTAAATTGTTTTTCCTTACGTATCACGAGTGATCTGCATGGTAAGGGAAATAACCGGATTTATATCGGTCTGGAGTTCAAAGATCATGGCCAGAATACACGCCCGTTTGTGTAGTTTTTCATCTGCGGTGCTATTGTGGCATCTTTCATCAGTTTTTTGCTTTCATTATGGGTGCCACAAGGAAAACGAATCAGTTTGATAATTGTTATGCATTTCTCCGATGACAGCTACAACACTTTTAAATATTCTTTATTCCATAACATTGAACCACTGTGATAAATCAAACTTTTCTTGGGTTGATTTGAGTATGTGTCTTGAGATGGAATGCGAGGATCGTTGATTGCATATCGTCCCTGACTTGATTGTGTTACTATTTATAAACACTTCCGCCTTTCAGGATTATAATCAAAACAAACTTTCCAAGTTGGAAGTTCTGGATTCCAGTGAGTAATCAGGATGATCAGTATCTAAATACGGAAAATTTTCCTCTTTTCCCCCAGTCACTTTCTATTCAGAGAGGTTTTCAGATCATTAGATTGTTCGAATCGACAGTAAGATCATTCGTGTTTCTTCTAAAGGGATCACTAGAATTTATCCATGATAAAACACGATTCGGTTTTAGATCTGGAATCTAGATCTAGACTGTAGATCGTTATGATATTTTGTCTTTCCCATTTATTCAGATTTTTCTTTCCCCGCACTCTATTCATTTGAAATTGCAACCGGCGAGACAGACATCACCGATGTGTGCTGTATTTATGTATCATCCTAGAAGGCCAGTTTGCCGTATGTGTGATGCAGTACAGTCTGAAATACAGTAAATCTTCATTTTTCAAGATTTTGATTCATACTGACATTATGGCAGATAAAAAATAAAAATGAGTGGATTGCTCTTGATTTGTTATTAGATTTAGAAGTATAATCCTGTCCTATATATTAATGGTAAAACTAGTGCAATGATGTCTGTGTTAACTTCATTCAGTTGTGGGAGGCTATGTAAAAATGAAACATATATTTTCACCCATTAACTGGAAAATCATTGGAGATTAATGAGGGGAAATTCAATACTTATTGTGTTTAGACACACTATAGAATATGTTGTATTACCTGAGATGCTGACGTAACTGACAGCTGGGTAATGAATGGCTGAACTAGCTGCCCGCTAGAAGTACCACCTGCGTTGTGTGAGACAGGATGATTGACAACCCTGTAATCAGTTACATGTGTCTGTCACTCAGGCTTCAGTAACTAAGCTGTGAGGAGATTGTTTTTACTTTAGCAGGAATATTGTTCAATCTTTTGTCCTTGTCTGATTCAAAGGATTTTTGCATTTTACTTTAAACAAAATTTCATGCCTGGTGTTAACTGGATATTTTATTTCAGTCAGTATCATAAATTCTTAAGTTAGTGAATACAAAAACAGATGTATTCTTTATTTCAGTAACATTAGCCTATCAGATTACTTTAAAGTATTTAACATCATATTGTCTGAGAATGGTGGAATCTCAGTTCAGTTTCATGGCAGTCAGCTAGGCAATGTGAGCTTATTCACAAAATACGGCAGTTAAATATTATTCATTTGTCTTTGTTTGTAAATATATTAAGGAATAGTAGAGCATCATTTGTCTGTCTCTCTTTTCAATAGTTTTCAAAGATTTTCCCCTTCTTTTTGTTTGCCCAGGTTATTTTTCAAGCCATGAAGATATGAGGTAACTCAAGAATATAGAAGACTTATTCTTGAAGACTTTCAGAGTGATATTATCAAGAGCAAGATATTCTAATAGAACCACAATCCAGAGAAGATCTGCATGGTAACCAGTTCAAGAACATTGTAATAAAGACGGTGTAGTCTGTGGTAGTAGTGACAGAGAGTTGTCTATTTAAAACTTGGGATAAATTATACAGACTGGAGTCAACATGACTACCACCTCAGGAATAGATGAACAGTATGATTACATCTGGAAAGGTGAGAGTGTTGTTGATATTATATCAACATTGTTGTGGTTTTATTGGAGTCATCGTTGTCTTTGTAAATTTTATATTTTTCGATATCACCAAAATAAAAAAAAAATATATAATTTTGCCATTTTTTGTGTACATTTGTCCAGAGTAGATGAAGTAAAGGAGAATAAAAGACACAGAAGATGAACATAAACAACAAAACTAAATTTAATTTATGTTCTTAAAATTAGTTATTAGAACATTGGATGCTACGTACTATTATCTGATTGTTTGAATTGACTCAGTACAGGAGGATTGGAGATTAGAAGCCAAGATATGAAATATGTGACGGCTCAGAAGCAGTTGTGTCCTTTTTAATTTTCAAGCATTCTGTTTTAACCATGTTTTGTTTTTTTCGTCTAAATGGTAAGGGATCAGAGGACGAGAGAAACAAAATGGAGTTCATGCAATATTTCACAATGTTAATTATTAAATTATATACTGTGCAAACCCAGTATACTACTGAGGAAGTGAAGGAAGAAATCCAGACAAAAATTCTTAAATTAAATTAGGTATTCAATTGATGTTTCAGAGGAAAAATACTTACATTGAGAAGAAATTCTTTTTGGGAAGAGGGAAAAACTGTCAATTGTCATGTTTAGTCAAGGAAGGGTGCAAAGACTATTTTTGAGATTTTTTTCTGTTTGTTTTTTATCTTTGGCAATGTCAGAATTTAGATTTTGAGCAGTTATGTGACATACTTTTTGTTTATTATTATTATTCAATTTTACATTTTCAGTTGTATTGGTTGGTGATTCTGGTGTTGGCAAAACAAATTTGCTGTCCAGATTCACAAAGAATGAGTTTAACAGTGAAAGCAAGAGCACAATAGGAGTGGAATTTGCCACCAGGTAAGTTTTGTCTGTGAATTCTAGAATGCTGATCTGACGTGAATGTCCTGTGTTTAGGGTGGTAGGAAAACTCCTCAGGTGGAGCGAGACAGGTGACAGTCTTCAGAGGAAGAGTGCATTCTTTCATGAGATAATTCGGTCTTTAAATTCCTGACATTTTCTAGAACCCCGGCCACACCAGGGTTTTGACTCTTGATGTTCTTCACCCACCTTCTTTTTTTTTTATGCCATGGTCTTTCTGGGATTCGAACCAGTGCCATTTGGTTTTTGGTCCAGATGTACTTGACCAAGATGTTCCAGCCATTCTACCATGGGTATCACTGTTTTTATGGCATAATTTATAGGAAAGAGCAAAATAAATGATGCCTCAAAATTTTTCTCAGTTCTTATTTTTTTATCAAGGAGGAGAATTAACATTATTTTCGTTTTATTCTTTTCTAAAGAGCAGTAATAGTAAGCTTGTTTGTAGTAATGGTCCCAACAGGCACAAGAATATGTTATATATACTGGTATCAAAGGAAAAGAAACAAGCATGCTTGTCTTTGATTGGAAAAAACTACTTAGCTACAACTCTCATGTGCTGGGATAGTCATATCTAAAGTTGACTCCTTTGGTCTGTCAAACCACGTGGTCTGACAGAGCATTCAATCTTTGTCTCTAGGTAAGTAGGTTGATTAAGAAATCTATACCATAAATCTGCAACAAAGCCCACAAAAGGCTTATGAACTTGAAAGCTACTGAATTTATCTATCTGAAATTTTTGCATAAAAATTATTGCATAAAGATCTGTCTTTATACTTACATAAACCCTAGAAAAATTTATTATGTTTGATGTTATTCTAAAAAGGTGACAATAGCTAAATAGTAAATTGGCAAGGAAGTTTGATCCGAATTGCACATTTGATGTAATGACACATTTTGTTATTGTTATTCCACTTCTGCTCACAGAGTCTACAAAACAACAAACACATTTTCTTTGGGTAAAATTCAATTTAGTCTTCCAGAATACCAACATTGAGGTGTGTATGCCTACCGTACACTGAGTCAAAGGGCATTGTCAGGTTGTCCTGTATTTATATTTAAAAAATCTCCCATGAAGACTCTCTGGTAGTATATAAATATTTAGATATCTTGCTTGTGGTGTTGGTGGCTTCGTGGTTGAGTCATTAGGCTTAGGATCAGAAAGTCAGATTCGAACCATAATTGCTCTAATAAGTTTCTTTCCTTAAGAAAGACAATTTCCTGGTTTGACCCACAGTTATAATGGACACTCAGCTATGAACAGAGAATGTTACTGTCATATTGATAAAAATTTTAGCACCCAACAGGGAGATTTTTAAGCACTTTGAGTACTACTATACTCTTTATTATTATTATTATTATTATTATTGCATAAATGCATTTTGCAGGATGCATATCTGTCTCTGAGATATTAACTCTTTCCCGCTCTATT
>JBCEWB010777463.1:0-16529 GCA_039654565.1 Peronia peronii | reverse complement strand
ATAGATAGATAGATAGATAGATAGATAGATAGATAGATAGATAGATAGATAGATAGATAGATAGATAGATAGAAGATGATGTGTGAAACAAAGAATTCGTGTTGGACTGGTTACACAGCAATATTGTGACAGTATTGATGAATAAAGGTGATATTTCCGACGTAAATCTAGATATATTTATTATTCTTATTTACCGACAAATGTATCCAAAGTAGAGATGTTAGAGATGGAACTTTGAACAAATGTAACATGAATGAATCTCTATATAGTCATGGTCTAATTCATGATGATTAATAACTGTTAGGACATAAGACAAGAAACATATAAACCGACCTTGAAAAAGGAATCGACCATTTTCATCTTTCAAACAATCTTGTTGTTTGCAAAATAAAGCAATGCCATAATCAGGTTTATATAGTAGGCATAAAAAAGGGAAATAAAAAGAAATGCTGTCGAAAATTTAAATGTCTTCTAGATTGTTGACATTATTCATGTTCAGGCCGAAAACTGATGTCTCGGGCTTTAAATGTCTGTACCATAATTTTTGGTACACAATTTGTAATTCACCTACGCGAAGAGTAACGGTCATGTGACTTGATGTTGTAAACAATGTTAGACGTGTGAATTGTCGTTACACAACACACTCGACTGACAGTGTCCCTGAGCAGTTAGGACTAAAGATGAGGAGATGAGGAGCATTCATGAGTTATAGGTTTAGGTATGCTGCTCTAATTCTGCACCCCATTCTATCACATTTCACCTGTATTTGAATTTCTTAAGAGAAAAGTTTTAGCTACATTATCGTGGAAGATTAAGAGAGCATTTTGTAAGTCACATGATGATGATGCGCAGTCTGCACAGTAATTTAAGAATTTCGATGGTAATTAGAACTGAGTTTGGTCTGATGTCTACAGTGTCAAACAGGGCCCACATGAGTTATTTACACTAGGAGAAGATCCAGTTGTTTGCTGGGATTCGAAAGGAGAACATGTAGATCTATCAGCCATTTAGAATAGCTAGAATCTGGGCTCTTCGATAGTCTAGTTGTGGATTCTGTTATATAAAATCAGCAGTAGGTGGAGTGGAAAACTGGGTGAAAAACTCTTACGTAGATCTAGATTTAGATCTAGATTTTAATTTTTGCACCAGTAAATTTCAAACATTTAAACAATATTTAGATCTAGATCTAGGTCTAAACCTCTAGCCTATTCTAGGCCTAATTTTAAGACATATGAACAATAGTTTCTAAAAGTGTAATCTAGATCTAATGAAAAAAATATATTTCTGGAAATAGAATATAGATCTAGATTACATCACCGTCTTAACTGCTTCATTGCTATGTTAATTTTGCAGTCTCGTATAAAGCATTGGCCATCCCCAATCATTCTTGCCCTTTGTGAGTGAGCCAAGTGGTACCACTAACTAACAAGTAGAATGCGTTTGATTTGAGCTGTGATCACCATGTCATCTGCCGATCATCACCTTGCAGCGTCTATTAGAAGATTTTCCGTATAATTGCGAAACGCTGCTTAGTGGTCAGAAGTTCAGATTAAAGGGGATGGTTAATGACGGGCTGACAGTGGACATACCACACACTTTTTCCTTGCACTTGAGAGACCAATATTTGGATGTACCTCATGTTGTTGGTAGCAATGAAGTGGTTAACATCTGTCATGTTGAATGAACTACCTGGTGATATTGTACTTTTTGGTAATTTTGCAGGCTGTCAGATATGTGAAGTGAAACTAAAACTGAGATATATCCCATTTGAATCAGGATCAGTTAGGCCTTCCAGTTTAAGCCAAGAGAGGGCAGCTAGAGATCTAGGTAAGTTTGTCTAAATGATGACAAATTCAAGAATATAATAGTGACTGTTTCATCAGAGGATTAAAAAAAAAAAGAAATGAAATTATTAGATGAAATAACACTGTTTTCTAAGTGCTGCATCCATGTGTATATCAAGAAGAAAAGATTGCCATTCGCAGCATTGGTCAGCGAAGACGATGAAGAGAGCGTCGTTTGATAGTCAAGTGTCTCTTGAAGTTTTAAAGCTCTAGCTTTGACACTCACGCCTATCTGTAATTAAGAGACAGGAGTTACGGGGTCTAAAGCACATCAAGATGTAGTTTCTTGTGCTGCTTGTGAAAGATCATCCCTATATGGAATCTAGAGAGATCTGAGACTACATGCCTTTTCTTAAATCATGCTTTTATTCTATTTCTGCCAGGTGAGGTTGATTGTAGACATTTGTAAGTTAGAACAAAACATGAACAGAGCAGGAGATGAGGATTTTGGCCAAGACAGAGAGGTGACAGAGCCGCTATTGGGAAGAGACACTGAAAGGTCTCATTACACCGAAGACGATGAAAGTAAGAAGACTTTCACTTGATTTCTTTTATGAGCTTACAAGCCTTCGGTAATGAGTGGTGTATTCCATTCTGCTAGAGGACTAGTATGCTTTGTTGTGAATGTATGGCATAATCCTTTTCACATGTATAATCTAGTAAATTGTCTCAAATAGTTAATTTGTTTGAGAAAAGAAAGATGTGCAATTTTCAAGAAATGTTACTGAAAGTTGATCTTTGAAAAGAACTATGGCGTTTTGTATTGAATACAATATAGAAACTATGATCAGATTATCTCTGCTTCTGATTCTGTTTGCATTGCTGCCAAAAATGTGAGTAAAGAAATTAGTTTCAAACTTCTGAGGTAGCAAAATATTTGGACACTTCAGACACTGACCATGGCAGTGATAATATGCATTTATGGAAATGCATTAGATGGAGGAGATTTTTTATAGTTCTTTACGGAAACTAACAAACAGTGTTTTCATATTTATTATTTATTTGTGGTTCATTACCCAAATGAACATACACAAAAAACAACTGTATTTTGATAAAATGAATGATGCAAAACTAAGAGAATTTCCCTAGGTTGAAAATTTAGTTTGTTGTTTTTAGTTCTTCATCCAAGTGTTTTCATCTGTGTTCTTTAGTTCTTTTATTTTTTTTTTTATAATGAAATGTGATCAGATATTGTTTGGACATACCATAATAGTTTTATTTTGCAGCAAATTAGAGGGTTTTCAAACTTCTTCATTTTTTTTCCACCTCACTTGGGTCTGTGAGTTTTATATCATAGACTTTTTCTCTGACTAGATGGGGTTCCCAAGAGCAGAGGGTGGTGGCACGAGGTCAGACCGTACAGCAGTTATGTCCTGTTTGTTCTGCTCCTGGCTTACCTCTTCAATCAACTGGACCGCTACATGTTGGCTATCACCATCACCCCACTGGCTCAGGAACTGCAGTTTGGAGACCAAGGATGCCTCAGAAATGATTCAGTCGAAGCCTATGGTGAAAAGTTGAAGTGCAATGGAACCAACACACAGAGGTGAGTCATTCGTTATTGTTTCACTGGGACTGCCATCATGGTATATCTGCAGGAATGAGTTTCATAGACCTTTTTAATTAGTTTTGATTCTTCAGTACAAACAAACATATAATGAAATCCATTTAGATGAACTATTTACAGCGAATATTTTATGAAAGATATTTTAACAATAATTGTTCCAGGAACAAAATGCATCTTGACCTTGCAACAGATCAGTTAAAAGTCTTTTGATAATTAATTGGGCTTTCCATTTATGACCCTAGATGTGTACCTATTTGAATTTATTTGTAAAGTATTCATTGTAATGTTGAACATCACTATTGCTTGAATATGATCCATTGAACTGAATTGAGGGGGATTGGCATGTAATAAAATCCAGAAACTCACCAAGAAAGGTGAATGCCCAAATTTTTGACAATTTTTTTTTTTTGAGTTATAGGTATGTCCATAGTATAGTAATTTATATATTAATTGTGTGAAAGTATTAAACCTGAAATCTGTTGTGGAGGATTTTTTTTTATATTTCTTTTTGAGCGGGTGGTAGATGTGTTATACGGTATCCACAGAAAAATAGAGCAATATGGACAAAATTTAGACACCAAATTAGAAGTTCTTTTACTACTTTGGTGGCAGTCAAAAGCACAAACAATAAAACTTTTGTCAGCACGTTGGTGTGACTGGCTTTGTTCAGCCAATTCAGACAAATCAGTCAATAGCAAAAGTGGCCAGACTTGCCGTATAATGACACTGCATATTTTACTTCAGATTCAATTGCTCTAAATTAAAATATAATTAGTTTAAGCCCAGTAATGATGAATATAAGTCCATTTAAATTAATCTGGTGCAGTATGTTTTACAACTAGGTTTGTTGCTCCGACTTATTCATTACGTCATGGAAGTAGTGATAAGTGTATAGTGTATACCACACAGCATATTGTGATTTTTTTTTTATGTTTTGGATGCTAATTTAGTTGTTCATGCTTGTAGTTTTGTAATAAAAATATCTGGCAAATATTGATGTCATTTGTAAGAAAATCTTGCACTGAGGAAGGGTTAATGATTTTCCATTTTCCAATGTGACAGTACAAACTGTCAGTCTTCTTGAGATTTTTTCGGACATTACATTCTAATGAAATTAAGGTAATTCCCCCTCCTTCTCCCCCTTTCTCCCTTACCTATTCCTCCTCTTTTTTTTTTTTTTTGGTATTATTTTCAGCTGCCTTGCTATCTTAAACCCAAATGGGACATCTTTCTGCAAGTGGGACTATAATGGTCAAGGATGGGATTACCAGATTTTGGCTGGACCAGTCTTCATTCTCATCTACACTTTTGCTGGCATCTTCATTGGCTTTGCTGCTGATCAGTACAACCGCAAGCTGATGCTGGCCTTTTGCTTGACCTTCTGGTCAGTAATGACCCTGTTAACAGGCCTGGTTGAGGAATACTGGCAGCTGGCCATCCTACGCTTCGGACTTGGACTTGGGTAAGATTACAGTTGACAGTAACAACTCCATAAGTCATGAAGCATCTCACATCACTTGTCTGAAATAACCATTTAAATCCGTTCTATTCATATAAATAGAGAATTTTCGAATGTTGTCAACTGTTACGTATTGTTGGTTCATATGCATTATGCATATATTTTATTTCTTTAGTTTAGTTCTTGTTTGAGACAAACAATATCGAGTTGACCTAGAAGTACTTCATGTTTATTTTTATTTTTTATTATGTATGTAATCTTTCCTGCTTAAGAAAATAGGATTGTCCCAGCTTTAAATAAGTACCCAGTATGGTCAAAAGAAACCTTTTGTTATGTTCTATATATGTCTTTCAACCTCCTGGTGGAGGTTATCTTGGAAGATTATCTTCGGGCAGCAATTTGAAATTTAGAAATTTTACCCAGACCCTGCCTACTCCTCATTCAGTTTTTAAGTGTTAGCAAGGGTTCTTGCACATGTGAAATGTATTTGCTGCTATAGGAGAGGATTAGACATTGGACTTCCCTAAGCAAAAAGCCAGGGCACTGTTGAGTCACTGAAACATCAGGCTCTGATCTTTCCCATCCCTCATTTCATTGAGAAGCAGGCTCCTTGTCCATCAGCCATAGCTCCCTTGATCTAGTGTGTTATGCTTTCTCTTCAGTTTCCAGCCCCCTGCGGATGTCTGTCCCTCTTTACAAACATTTCCAGAAAAGATATATTTTGAAGCTGTTAATGAAAATTTCTGATTCCGCATCTGTTTATTTATTCAGCCATCTTGTATTCTGTTTATTTAAAACATCATCAGAATTATTTGACATTGTCGATAAATATTTATAAATCTTGTTGACTACTCTTTTCATGAATTTTTTTTTTTTTGTGTGTGCTTTATAATAGGGAAGCTGGATGCACTCCCTTTGCTGCCTCCCTGATTGCTGACTATTTCACACAGTCACTGAGAGGCACAGCCATGGGTATCTATAACTTTGGTATTTACTTTGGCTATGGACTGTCTTATGCTATTGGAAATTTTATAACTCTGGCTGACATCAATGGCCAGGTGAGTCTGGTAGATGCAAAGTGATATTGCAGACCTTTTCACAGTACCATGACTGCTTGTCTTTTAAGAGAAGTAACTGATTTATGCTCTCGGTAATCTAGATTTTTTTTTTTTTGTCCAGATGTTACGTATGATATCTTAGTATGCTAAATGTTTGTTTTTGTTTGCTTGTTTGTATTTTCATACATTGGTCCCATGGTGAAACTGTCCATAAACTATTCATGAAGTATCCTTCAGATTTTATCCTTTCTTAACCTGTCTTACCTTATTTTAGCTCATCTTACCTTATCTTATCTTACCTTATTGTATTTGATCTTACATTACATTATCTTACCCTGTCCTCCTTCAACTGATCTTACCTTACTTTATCCTATTCTGTTCATTCTTGTCCTGGTCTGTCTTACATCATCTGCCCCATGTCTTATCTTATCTAGCCTTTCTTTATGTTTGTCATTTCCTTGAATGATTTGACCATTGTTTGTTATTGCCTGCTGTGATCCACTTTGTTAGACTGGTATAACAGTCCCTGCAATTGAGATACCTGATCCTAATGAACTCATTCTGGTGTTGAGTGAAAAAATGAATTGAACATTTCAGGGCTGGAGATGGTCCTTCATTCTACCTGGCATCCCTGGTATTATTCTTGGCATCCTGATTGCCATAACTGTGAAGGAACCTGTGAGAAGGAAGGCACCAGTGGAAAAAGGACTGGAGTCTTCGGAGGAATCGCAGGTCCAACGAGCGGCCAGAGAGAATGTGTGGAAACGTTTACTGAATACTCTTAAATGTTTCTTGAGCCCGTCTCTGTTACTGCTCTGTTTGGCTGGGTCCATTAGAAATGCTGGTAAGTCACCAATGAGATCAGTTGCGTTTGATTGCATAGTATTTGCTAATTGTTTTCATTCATAGACTACAGCTGAAGAAATTATACATTTGGGGGAGGGGTGGTCATTGCATTGCAAACAGAAGAATTTCGGAGTTGTGGTTATCAACAAGTAGAATTTGCTGACCACATGTAAAGTTTTATTTTTGTTCCTGCCAAGCTTTTATTCAGGTAAATATTAATGAGCAAGTTTATCAATGGACTCATTTCAGTCAAAGATTATTCTTGATTCTTTTCAAGGCAACATAATATTGTTTGTTTAACATGCACCAATATGCATAACATATTTTTTGCATGAGACAAAACAACAAGGAGTTTCAGTTTATAGATGAGAGAAATAGTACGGGGTGATATAACAGCTGAAGTTTTGAAAACTCAGAACAGTTATCTTTCTGGCTGGATGTTGTGCTCAGAGGAGCTTAGCTCAATGAATTGATCATCTTTTTATCATTGCAGATGATTTTTTTTTTTTTGTTCATAGACAGAAAAAAAAATCCACATATTAGCACTCTCTAGTCAGTAGAAGTTGACTGTGAAATATCATGGATTTCTACATGTTATTGACAGTTGAAATGTTGGTGTAACTTTGGTCATAGAAAGATGTTTATTGTCTCAGAATTTCAATGTCAAACATATGCTTATAGGTGTTGATTGTATTTCATCTTTGTGAACTCCAAGGTGGTTATGTGTGGGCCTACAACACCCAGCCGTATTTTGATGCTATCAAGGTATCAAAAAAGACGACGGGCTCTTACATGTCATGGATCCCATTGGTTGGTGGTAGTTTGGGGGTTCTCTTTGGCGGTTTCATCTCTGACAGAATAGTGAAACGGCGTGGAGTGTATGCCAGGATAATTGTGCTAGTCGTTAGCCAGGTGAGGTAACATGACAGTGTATTCTTATATACTAGTGCAGATTTACTCTTTTGTCCATGACTGCATTTTGTCTAAATACTCTGAAAACTTTTTAATGACGTTTAGTCTCTTTAATTATTCTTTATTTACATGTACATCCTTTGACTCATTTCACTTATAAAACATATTTACCCTGTGGTTGTATAAATTAGTCATATAATTGCCTAGTTTTCATTTTAAATTATGTACCAGTTATGCAGACCTGCCTACCTTCCCGCCTTACGTGGGATCATCCCGCATTTCGACACAGTATCCCGCCATCCCGCACCGGGAATAAAAAATCCTGCATTCGGACAAATTCGGATAGTTCATACTAGTTTTTCCACATGTCATGCTTAAGATCATCTTGAATGCCGTCGGAGTATAGTTTTCACTCACAGTCCAGCAAGAAAACTGCGAACTCCTGTTTGTTGCTATGGGCAGTGGTCCTGCCTGTCGCCGTTGCCAAGGCCTGTGTCTGACAGGAGGCCAACAGTACATGATGTAGCCCAGTCCAGACATGTAGTGTTATGTGTTACACCCCATCCGTCCCGCCCTCATGCTAAGTGGTCATTCACGTGCGCCCGTCATTCATGATCTGATCATTGCTTAGCCCTCGATCGCTCGTGTAGTTCTCTTTTGAACCTAAATTTTCTAATTAACCGTGGTGTCCCATCCCACTTCTCATTTTATGTTTTCACTTTGTCCGCCTGTTGCCGACCACGATGTAAACGATGTAGATTCATCCTGAGATCTTTCACTCAAAAGTCTGGTTGGATGCCAATGACTGTAGCTTAGAATATAATTGTTTTTACACGTACGCCATTGGACAGAAGACGACGGGCTGCCCATAACGTGCATCATCATGTAAGCCTATTGGTCTTGTCTGCTGACTTTATATAAGCGGGATGAAAAAAAAAGATAGAGTCTTGACGACATAATCTCATTGTGAAATTTGACCGGCCTGTCATTCTGTTCGAATGTCCCTGCCAGCACTGGTGACAGAGGTTGTCTCACTCACGGGCTATTTTCTGTCTTTGAAATGGCTATTACTCCTACTTCTCTTTGTGATAGCTATCACTATCATTGCCAGAATTTAACCGCTTCACTGCCATGCATCATTTGTAGTACAGTCAATTTTCTTCTCTCCATCCATTGCTATCCTCCACCTGGACTCAGTCCCGCCAACTGTGTGAACCCATTGGCACTGTCTTTTACTTTCCCACGGGCAATCAGAACACATCAAGAATCCATTGTTCAATATTACTAGTCTAATATTGTTACATGCAGAAGCAGATAGATGTGAAACGCTGGTCAGTGGTCGGAGCATTGGATCAGTGCAAAGGGAAAGCGGAGATGTTGGGTGGCGGGCTGACCATGACCCTACCACGTACTCCCCTTCCCACCCTATAGTGAAGTGGTAGCTCGCCTCTCCTTCAGAAATGTAAGAGGACGGCACAAAAGAATAGAAATTTGTGCAATGAATTTTCTAAACTTTTGTGAATAGTGCAAAATGCACTTGATCTATACTTGAATTAAAGTAAAACTGTTCACTATGTTGTGAATCTGCAAAGAATGTAAGAAATGCAGATCTAATTTATTGAAACCTTAAGTTCACATGTGGATGTTCTATTGGTTTGTTATGTAATACAAAGTAATTCTAAGTAGGAATTATGGGTCGGTAAATTTCCCTCCTTTTCCCTGATTTTCCCTCCTTTTTGAGTCAGATATCTCTCCTCCACTGTTGTGAGGGTAGGCAGGTCTGGTTATGTCAATATTAGTGTCTTTTAAGAGAGTTATTTATTATGATATTTGCTATGATGTAATGTTCTTATTCATATGTCTTGAATTGTTTGATACTCCTGCTGCACCTGCTCCATAATATCATGTTATGTCTTCCATGTATATTTAGTATGTATATGAACTGAATATTATGATGAGTTAAGAATGACATATTAATGTTTAGATCACTTGCACATCTGTTAGATTGTGGCTGCCCCATTTGCAGCAGGTGCTCTGTTCCTGGATGTGCCCTATGCCTTTATCAGCCTCATCCCTGCCAACATCTTTGGTGAGCATTCCTTCTCTTCCTTGCCAGACATACATTGGGTAACCGAATAGCTCTTGGTAGTTGACTCAGACTGCTGGCCATGGTTCTTTTTTTGTTAGAATTTATATGATTCTAACCCCCTAGAGTGTGGAACACCATAGCTCTTTTTTTGTATATCTTGCCTGCAAGCCATAGACAGTGACTGACGCCAAATTGGTGAAAGCAGGAGAGGAAAATGCGACGCCAGTTGGCCACACACACACAATAGTCTCGATGCCACTCTCTCATTTCCCACTACATCACCTTTTTATATATAGTGGAATCTGCTTAACGTCAACCTCTTGGGACTGAGAAAAAGTGTTGATTTTAAGCAAGGTTGACATTATCCATTTTCAGGGGACACAATCTCTATTAGGCATGGGGGGGTTAAAATTTGTGTTGTAAAGAATTCACCAGGTTATGCCCTTAGGCTGCTATCCTTATTTAAAAAAAAAAAACGTGAGCAAAGCTTCCTTCTCTAACTCTAAGCTAGTAGTAGTAGTATTTCGTCTTGAGTCAATATGTTTAAGAAGTTTCAACTTTGTTTCCAGATTAAGAATGTTGTACTTTTTCTCAGATGCTCTTATCATGGAGTTAAGTAAAAGATTGACTAGATCTAGTCATGGCAAGTGCAGAATGTAGGAATAGGAATGAACGTGAGCTAAAGATGTGACTGAAATCGGCACAATGCCTGTCTGCATTGTCTGTCTGTCTCTCTCTCTCTCTCTCTCTCGTCTGTCTGTCTGTCTGTGTGTGTGTGTGTGTGTGTGTGTGTGAGTGAGTGAGTGAGTGAGTGAGAGTGTGAGAGTGAGAGAGAGAGAGAGAGAGCAAATAGGGCAAAAAGAGCTGAGTATGGATAGGTGTTTGTGTATCCACGCCAGTGCGAGGCAAATGAAGGGGGCCAAGCATGGAACTGTGTGTCACTCAGACTAGGAATTGTATGTATGTATCAAGGCAATCAGTGGTCTGGATGTGTGTCCGTGGGCTCACTAGTGCACGCGAAAAGGGTGAGGACAGCTGAGGGTGGAACTGCTTTGTGTGTTTGTGTATCCCTGCCAACACGAGAGAGGTTAAGAGAACCAAGCATCTTCTCACAGGCTGTAGTGTATGGTAATAAGGCTTCTCTCGATCTCTCTGACTTTTTTTTTCTTTGTCCTCACAATTTGCGGCTGCAGCAGGCCAGTGTGGGTCATTTGGAGTTGACTGTAAGTGAAATCACCTCTGAAGGTGTTGACATTATCAGAAACAAGACTAATCAAATATAAAGGAAAAAAAACGGGAGTACCGGAACAGGTTGACGTTAACCGAGAATTTCAAGCGAGCTGATTTCTCGCAGGTTCCATATATATTTATATATATAAAAAACGAAACAAAACAACAAAAAAAAAAACAAAAACAAAATAAAACAATACCAGAAAAAACCGTCCATCATTACTTGCTGATCCCTTGCAGTAACATAATAGGTGCTGACCATTGCTCACCATTTAACCTTAGAAGTGTCAAGCCTGAATCTGCCCAAGCTTTTCTCATTATATTGTACATATGAATTATTTTTCAGATAGCTACAAAATAATAACAAGATATTCCTTTAATATGTGTTTTGGAATTTGTCATTTCTTTGACATAGCTCAAATCGTTGTGAAAACATGCCATTTGAACTGTTGTTTCTGATGCCGCCAGGGTTAAATAAGTTTGAGAAATACTTGTTGAGAACTCGCAGTATTCATGGACCAGAGTAGACGAGTAGTAATTTATTACAAGAGTCCTGATGTTCAGTGGGAGTGCTCACAGTATTTGAATACTTACTCAAGTAGTGCTCAGGTCTACTTCATATGATGGCCTACAACATAGTGCATGTGTTTCTGAAAATATGACGTTGCATAACAATGATAATTTATAAGTGATTATTTGAACAGGTTGCCATTCACAGGGTGGATGTTTCCACCAAATGTAAGCTACACTTTGAACAAATAGTCTGTCACAGTGCTATGCGTTGTGTGATAGGATTCCTCATCAGTTTGGTCCAGTGCTTAAAAAAAAAGATATATAGCTTACTTTGATGCTGAGTGAGTTTTGTAGTAAGTCAGGCATAAGTAGTGAAGTCATCAATTAGTCATCAACTGATCAGTCAAACAGCAAATTAATCAATCACTTATTCAATCAGTCAATCAATCAGTAAGTCAATCAGTTAGTTAGTCAGCCAGTCAGTCAGTGAATGAATGAATGAATGAGCCAATGATATTGTACATCTATCAGGTGAAATGTGGGTGGGAGTTACCCTGGCAGTAGGTGTGGAACTGGTGCCCCCACACATCCGCACATCAGCGATAGCCGTGTATCTGTTCATCATAACCAACATTGGTGGCAATGTTCCCTTGCTGGTCCCTGTCATACAGAAGTCTTTAGAAAACCAGGGTTACTCGGAAGCGGATGCTCTCAGAGGTAAATATATTTAGTCATCTACTAGTAATAAAACTTAGTGTACCTTGTGACTTGCGCTATTAATGTGTGCGTGCCTGAATGCAGCCTAAGACACACCCTTGTTTTTACCATGTTATGATAATGAAAGTGATGTTCCTATGTTATTAATGGACGTTCATGGGAAACATAATATTTGGTGTGGTTTTCTTTAGATCTCTTTATCAAGTGTCATTTTGGACCTAAGAGTGATTGAAATTGGATTAAAAATGAAAATACAAACTGTATTTGGTTGAACCTAATTCACTGCAGTTTTTGAAAGTCAGTCATCAAAACAAGTGTTATGGCTTTTCCATATTTTTTTAAGTCACTAGTTCAGCAAACGGCTGTTTCAGCAAATTTCATGAAACTCATAATCTAATTAAAACCAGAGATAAGCACTTACAAAGTAGACCAAGATCTAGACCATAATTAAAAAAATGTGAGATTCTGTGAAATATTGCTCGATTTCTTGACAAAACGTTCATAAACAGTAATCAAAAGTATATATTTTCTGAAATTTCATTATTTTTCTGTATTTGGATATAAGTTTTGTTGATATTGATCAGACCTGCCACTTATTCTGATTTTATTGGAATATTCCGATTTCCTCCCCACAAGTTCCTGTGCTTCCGATTACCCGCACAATATTCCGATTTTTTGTTTCTCTGACATTGGCCCGGCCATGCTTGTTTTGAGCAGTCTCAATTTCATTTCGCCAGGCGTGCCGGATGACATTTCAGCTTGCGTCTGCATTGCAAACTCGAGTTTCGGTTATCGGTCTTGCAATTTGCTACTGTCTCAGCCACTCTCACAACTTATTTTCTCGTAAGAGCTGCATTGTATCGAACAAAAATTATGTTTAGTTCCAACTACATCGGGAATAGGCAAGCTTTCAGTTCCCGTGGCAAGCTCAGTTCGTTTGCTTTGTACTAGCATTAACTGTTCCTTTGTTTAGATACATGTATCTAGATCTAGATGTTGCACATATTTTTTTCTTAGGTTGGGTTGATTTGACGCTATGATCCAGTAGAGCTGGATCCATTAGTATATGGTTGAATTATATCTTTTATTAGTCTTTGTTATTGTTATTATTATTATTATTCTATATTATTATTATTATTCAGAAATGGTATGTTATTATACATCTAAATTGAGAAGTAGTGGATTGCTAGCTGAAACAAGAATATTCATTGATTAGAATTTTTATACAGATCTAGATTTTAATCTTGAACATGATTAGCTATAACATTAGCCCATTTTTTTGTATTAACTATTATTCAGATTTTTTTGGCCATATTCAGATTTTTGAGAGCTAAGATATTGATTTTACGGGTTGGCAAGGTGGCAGGTCTGTATTGATTGATATTTAATTTCCCAGATAATTTTTTGAAAACAAGAAGTCATAAGTGATTAAGAGTTATCTCCATGTGGTTGGGTTGTTAGAGGCTGAAGAAATTGCTGGTAACAGAAGTGCCCAAGTCATTTTTAGTTTTGAGGAAACGTGGGAAAATTGACTTGTCTTTTGCATATGTCCCATTGAACATGAGCTTTGGGAATTCTTTTTTACCCAGTAACTGCCCCAAAATGATTTTGGCAATTTCCTTGTGATTGTGATGATTATGTTCACTATGTGTGGGAGTCTCCCTGACAAAAGTCCTGTCATCCAACAATCTCTAGAAAAGTCTGCTCAAGGGGATAAGTGTTCTAAAGCAAGTACATATGCTCATTATCACCAATATCGGTGAGTATGTGCTCTCTCACATGCCATTCCAATGCAGAAACTTTGACGGCCAGTATTACTCATTGCAATACTGATAGACTCTCAGAGACACATAAAGTCATTATATATGTTTATAATCATCATGTTTGGGCATCATACATTTATTTGCTGTAAAAAATGTTATGAATGATATATTATGTTCTACATTGAGTGTTTGTTTGTGTGTGTGTCCACTGACTGCATGTATACCCATGAGTGTGTACATGCATGTGTGGACCCTTATTGCTCAGTATTATGCCATAACACCATGAATTATGAAAGATATTTCCTGCTGATGACAAATAAAGTTTATTGTATCTTTTCTGTTGTTAGTTTATGCTTTTTTTTAAGTTGGCATGTACGTCATAGAGCTATGTAATGTAATATGATGTTCTCCCCAGGAGCTCTGTACATCCTGTACCCAGGCCTATTCTTACTGGGCGGTTTCCTATTCCTGCTGACCATGTTTGTGGTGAAGCGAGACCAGCGGAGAGCTAGGGAGGCTGTCTATTCACTGGATGTGCACTCCTAAAGATGTGCCAGAGCTACCCATGACACTGAGGGGATTGTTGTCTTTCACATAGTACAGACTGATGACTAGAAATCTTTATTTGAAGTTTACAACTTTTCAGCAGATCTCAGCAGATATTTGGTAACAGTGCAAGATCATGACAGGTGTTTTACTGAGCACTTACTGACAAATTTTGGTTGGAAAACTTATTTATGAAGAATGCAGAATTTTTTTTCAAAATTGCAGATTTCACATTTGGATTACCATCTTCACACAAATTTTCTTTCACACAGTTTTAGAGATATTATTTTGCTGTCAGTGTGCAAGGTACTCAAAAGTGTTTAAAGGTGGAGCTAAACAGTTAAGTCCAGAATTTTGTTTCCCTGTAATAAATGTTATTTTGAGTTGTCCTTTGTTTTTCCTGTTGCCAGTCCTGAGTAGTGGATGATGTAATGAATCTAATATAGTGGATTGATTTTATTGTCATTCTGCTGGTCAGTATTTTTCTTCAATTGTTTTTGCTCATTTCTGTAAACTTTAGTACTGTTGAATAATTCCAGCACATGTAAGTTTTACACTTTGAGTCAATTTTGACCACTTTTGAATATTTTATAGAGTAGTCTGGCACAACTGAAATATCGATCTTATGAAATGTTTTGCTTTGCTTCTGTTTGATATGGAGATTTTCTGTCTGACTTGTATTCTGCTGTTTTCAGTATGAAAAATTAATCAATATTTTTTCTTTGTCTTCATAAAGTAAGTAAATCAAATTAAACTTTTTGATGTGCTGGAATGAAATTGTAATTTCTGTTTGCACACTTTTGTAAAACTGAAGTAGGCATTTCACATTATTATATTAGTGTTGGATTTGAGATTTTACCGTAAATTATAAGGATCATTTTAAAATTTCCGAACATTTTTTTTTTTTTGCTTAAAGAAGTGGACTTACATTTTTTTCCTGGAACAAGATCTTTCCAAAATAAAAAAAAAAATTTAGAGAGATAAGTACTGTTGGAACGTAAGAGAATAATTTACACCAATAAAATTTACTGGATGAGATGATGTTTTGTCCAAGATCTTTAAAAGCCTGAAGATATCCATATATCTGGGGGTTTTTTTTTGCTGATAAATGTACTTAAAGAATAATTTACAAGATGTGCTTAAACTTAAAGTAGAGATGAAACAAAAATGTGCACAATCTGTTGCAAAATGTCAAAGCTTGAATAATCTGCTAATACAGTGTCTCCTACATATTGCTTAAAATAAGAGAGGAGATTTTGGTTTAACGCCAGAATTTTGTCAGTGTCTTTTGTATGGCATTCTTTTTTTCCTTGACTGGATATTCCGATATTTTTGTTAACCGAATACTCTATTGTTATTCTTTTTTCTCTGAATACAGAAGTATTTTTCACGACTGAATGCTTAAACAGTATTCTTCTTGACAAAATGCTTCAGTTCCCTACATGACTATTTGATCAGTATTTTTCTTGACTGAATGCTCTTCCTATTTTTATGCAGAAATACATTTCTTTTTACTTTCAGGGAGAAAAATCTTGCCACATACAAGTTACGTCTCTATGAATTTTTATCTCAAGAGGATTAATCACAACTGTTGTGATAATCTTTTAGTTGCAAACATTTTTCAGCTGGGATTTTTGTCTATTTCTGATATACTTCTCAATTTTTTTTACTGCTCTGTATTGAATATGAACATTTTTGGCTGACAAGTCAAGAAACTCAAATGAAGTTTTACGGTACAAACTGTATACAATGATATAATATCCATGAGCAATATCTTTTTCAGTTAATTGTGATGTGATGAATGTTGCATTGTGTGACAACTTATTTATCTTCTTTCTCCGTATATGTACCGTATATCGACGGTGCCCCAAGCAAACCTCTTAAACCTCAATTTGGGCCTTTTTTTTTTTTTTTTGCTGAATCTGTTCCTTCTAATGGTCCTCCCCTCCTTTAAAAATATTAGACCTGAAAAATGGTTAGAAGTT
>JBCEWB010777241.1:0-16530 GCA_039654565.1 Peronia peronii | reverse complement strand
CTAAGTAAAACTAGCGGTGTTCAAGCACAAAAACAAACAGTGTCCAAAAATGGACCCCTATGCATGAAAGGGTTAAACTAAAGACTGGAAGTTAAGAACATGTTAGGCGTCCCACATGAGATAACAATCTTCAGTCAGCGTAAAGGATTCTAAGAAGATTAGGGAAATTCAGACGTTTTAAGACAGGACTATTGATTCATTTTAAGAGCTGATCAGGGTCTTTATGGGTTAAATAATGTCTTTGTATTGAAGTGGCACAAGTGATATGAGATGATGAAATCAGGAGTTTGTCAGAAATCACAATCTTCTTCAACAATGAGTGAATTTTTAATGCAATTTTTTTTTTGTACAAAACTTTTCTCTCTCCTTTTAGAAATGGATTTCAGAGTAACATTTGCTGAAATATTTTGAGTGAAGGTCCAAATGTTGTTATTTAGTGACATAACCTAAATAAGGATTAATAAGGATTAGCAAAGGCGATCAACCATTTTCTCACCAAATTCAGCTGCAGCAGCAGGTTACCCATATCATTTTTAATTGTCAATTTGTCAAGATCTACTTAAGATAGATTATTGAAAAGGAAAGTGTATAAGCCTCACATCGTTTTTAATTGTCAGTTTGTCGAGATCTACTTAAGATAGATTACCGAGAAGGAAACTGTATAAGCTTCACAGTGATATTAATAACTCCATATGGTCAAAATTTGACCAGCACCTGATTTCCTTGTGTCTTGTCTCCTATGGAATTAAATCATGGACAAAGTTTACAGAGTATTTTGAATACAAATGATGTGTCCGAATATTCTATATGCACTTTGAATATGTTCACATGAGCACAAGAAAAAAAAAAAAAAAAATTTTTTTTTAAATCCACTCCACATGTTCATCTGTCACCCATACTGCCAACTGTTTATGCTTTTACTCACGTAGGAACATTTTCAGAAGAATAAGTAGGTGTTCTAGTTTTTAAAAACTTTATTTGTCATCTCTTTCATTTTGTCAGAAAAAATACGAAAATAGCTGTTTAGGCAAGGAGTAAATTTGTGAACCAAAACAAGAAAAAAATGTATGAGATTCAGCTGGATTTTAATCTAAGTCACTGCAAATATTAGTGATTATGATAACCAGACCACGCACATGAAAAAAAAAGATTTCCTTTTCTCTAGTGCCTGTCTCTATCACTTCTAAAGACTTTGCATAACAAGCTTCCTATGTTCACAGGGCAGAAGCAGCAAAAATAAAATATGATCCAGAGTCATTTGGATTTTTCAATGTCTCAGAAAATGCTGATAGTTAGGATCATAAAGAGCAGGGAAAAAATTTTAAATGTTCTCTTTTGCCTGTCGCTGTCTCTCCTAAAGGCTCTGCATAAAAAACTTCTTTGCTTACAAAATGAAAGTAGTCTGTCACCTTTCCCTGGCATTATGAATTTTATGAACTGGGATATCGTTATTCTTTCAGATAAAGACCCATGTAACTGGTGTCCTTTCAGATAAGTGTGTAATGTTCTATCAGATAAGTATGTGACAGTGGTAAACCTAAGAACTATGTAACTTTTGTGCTTTCAGATAAGTATGTAACTGTGGGTGAGGGTGACAGACAAGAGAGACACAGCACTGAAGGCCAGACAGATACCATTGTCGCTGGCCTTGTTGGTGCAGGTAACCAAGGGTGGAGACAATGGCCACAGTGGACCCAGAGATTGACAGCTTCATACGCCAACAGAAAGCCAAGTTAGCCAGTGAGAGACAGACCTTGAACAATGTAAGTACCCAGCTGTTCATCAGCATGATGTTTTGACTTCTAATGAAACCAGTGAGATCTGTTTCTTTACAGCTGGTCAGGAAATAAATAGAAATATTTCAAGAATTTGGGGTGAGAGGAAATAAAGGCGGGAATGAATGATGGGGATAACATGTCTGACAGAAGCATCAAGAGGAAAGATCACAAGTGTAAGAAATAATAGAAAGACTATCTGATTTGATTTCCATGACCGTATGAAAATCGTTTAAACTTTGTTTCATTTAGCAGAATAATTATAACTAGATATGTCATATGTTTATTTGAAAGAATGATATTTAGTGCATATGAAAGAGGGAGATGAGTTGAAATGGATTACTCCCAGTGATAAATTTTAATTACCTTGCTTTTGCATTAAAAACTGCATCCATGAAAATCTTACTTTTTAGGTTAGGAAGGTGGAGGTTTTGGGGGGAGGGGGGGGTCTACATATAATATTACTAATGGTAATATGTATCTTGAAATAGGATTTTGATAATCTAATATCTTTAAATATTCTGACCTCACATATTGTCATTCATTATCTGACTAGATTTACTGCAAGATATGGTCAATAACTGTTTCTCGGTAACTGTTTCTGTATCATAATGGTTGCTAAGAAGTAGAGATCTAAAACAATGTAAAACTAGCAGCTGTCTGAGTAAGGCACAGCAGGACTGAATAGCCCTCCTTAGTGAGAGGGGTCAGAAACACAAGGGTTTTCACATGTATTATGCATTCCCCCCTCAAGTATTACTCTTAAGGGCTTTGTATACACAATGGGACCTTTTCCCTTACAATTGACCTAAGCCCATGTTATTGGTGCGGTAGAGGGTGTGGGGCATAGTGTAGGGCCTTGGTCAGGGTTGAAGAATTTGGCTGGGTGGTAAGTGGTGGGGGTGGCATGGGTGGAGGTGGAATGGTGTGATTAAAGACATTGACATTGGGTGTCTAAAGACCTGGGCATTCACCAAGTGATTGAGACAGAGAGCACATGTTTCTGCTGTGTGCTGTTCCTAAGGATTATCTGGCTGTTGGAGCTTGAAATAGATTTTACTAACCAAACCTTAAAAATGCAAATGGTGGGGTGATTATTACTGTAATGATTTTGTACTCATTTAGCTGACTATATTTACTCAGTTATGTCATGATGTATTTATTTATGTCTTAGTGATTTATCTATTATACTGGGAAAAGATGATTATGTTATGATACTGAATAGTGTTATAGTCATTTAATTTTCTGACAGTTCTTAACTTCTTTATGTTACATTAGTTTTTTTTTCTTTTTTTCCTTCCTTCCTTTTTTTTTTCTTTCTTTTTTTTTTTTTTTTTTTTTTAAAGTTGAATAATGTCTGCTTTAGTCTGCATATATCTTCATCTGGCTTTAGATTGCCTCACATACACCCAGAATGTCAAAATCAAAACATGTACAAAAATAGAAAGATATCTGATAAAAAATGATCTTGTAGCAAAGTTGGCACTACTAGATTGTTATAAGAAGTAAATTGGGCAGAAATTAAAAATAGAAGATGTCATTCTATTGAAAGATCTCATGGCTATGATTATAATCCATGCTTGCATTTCATGTCCCCATTGTGCAACACTAAATGTTAAATTTTATAAATATTATGACTGTAGCATTTCTATTTTTACCCTTTAAAATTTTGTTTAGTCTGATACACTATCTATATAAAATATATTCCATGCACTATACGTCTTTTTGACTCTACAGTTATCATAATGTACATGCTTCTCCTTATATCCTACATCGTTGTCTGCTTCCACTCTGTTTTCTGCGTCACTCAAATCTATCATAATTAATTTTGTTATCTTGACCCGATCACATGGTTGTATTTGATTGGTGGATATTTTTTTAACCATCCAAATTTGGAGAGGTATTGACTGGTTGATAATTTTTAACCATAAATTTTTTGAAGAGGTGTGTCCACTGCAAGCCATAACTGACCAGTAACAGTGTTACTGTATTTGACTCACTCTGTGTCCGTATGCCTTGTTAACCTGTCACTTGTACAAAGATTTTGATTCATATTGTCTAATGATTGATAACCTGGATTTTCTATGTGTCACATATAATAATATGATGTTGTTATGTGTCTGTTTTTTTCTTTTTTGAACGGGAAAACAGCAGGGGGGGGGGGGGGAATTCCACAACAATTATTTTTTTAAGTGGACATGTTACAAAAAAAAAAAGAAAAGAAAAATACATACACCCATTTTAAAAACTCATTTCTGCAAAAAACATAATTTTTGTGTCAGAGAGCATGTCAGTGTATAATAAAATTTTTGTTTCTTGTAAGATAAACTTATATTTTCTGGATTCACATTTCCCTCCTGATGTTCTGAATGGCTGGTTCTTGCCTCATATTGTGGATGATTATTATATTCTATATTTTACAAAGTTGTTATTGTGTAATGTGATATAACAAAATTGGTTTGATGGGTTCACTCTTGTTTTTCAATTGGTAACACTGGATTTCACATCTGATCTGACTTAATATTTTAAGTAACTTTTTTTTTTTATATAATTTTGCTGCATCATTTGACTTGATGATTACTGAATTGTTACTGTTGTCAAAACTCTGCTGAGGAATTTGTAAAATTTGCTATCTTTTCAGTCCATAGAGTAAACAAGGATTTAAACATTCAACAAGTTTGGTATTCATATGCTCACCTTTATTATATTCTAAATGACCCATGAATGATGTTGAGATGTCAGTGCACATTTTCATACCAGATTTACATGTGCCGTTTGTAAGAAATGAAAAAGAAAATAAGTGGAGTCAAATGAAAGTTTCGTAACTTTTGTGACATGAAATCGCTTAGTTCTGTTTGGTTTCGTCATATTCTATAATCAATTTTGTTTATTTCTCTTGTCCTCTGAATATTATCGTTGGGATGTGACATCATGGAAAGATTTAAAGTCAGTGTGATGTTATTATAACGTGTTTTTTATTTCAAATACTTCCTTTTGGTATCCACTTAACAGTTTATCAAGAGTTGTCTCTGAAAAGAAAATTACGCTTGTTGTTTGATAAATTTCGCAAACTGTTTTTTTTTGTTGTTGTTGTTGTTTTTTACTATAGGCTCGATAGGCTTATGTCAAATGAATTTACGTTTTTTGCTGAAGATAACTGACCATGGTCTCAACTCTGCATGAAATAGCTGTGGATTCAAAGGCATGTACTTAACGGAAGTGTGGCTTTAAAATATCGTGCAATTCTGCGTTTGGATACGAATCATAGTTTCATATTTATGCAACCAGAGGTCAATGTGATAGACAGAATTTGCTACAGAACATCACCATGAATTAACTCGCTTAAATTGCCAGTACTTTTAATATAAGACAGCGCTGTCAGTCATATTTGACACAGTTCCGAAGTGATGTAATGCTTTGAACGGTTAAAAAGTTAGGCTTGTAGGCAAAATAATGTAAACAATGACGATCGAAGATGAATCTCGGTGTTTTCAAACAATCTCTTCTATTAAGTTACATTTATTGCTACATTGTGACACTTTCATTTCCCTGCAAGAGGTAGGAAAATACTTGAAAAAAGTAATAGAAGAGTCCGAAGAGGACTGTATTTGAAACAGAAAATAATAGTAATAATAATAATAAAAATAACAGTGTATAATACACACTATGACACGTTTAGTTTCGAATCAGTCGGCTGATCCTAAAGGCATAAAACTTTTCTTTTTCCCACTGTCGACAACAACATAAGCTCAATATAAAATAGTATTATTGTACATTGTATCTTTACGTGGTATTTCGCATTCAGTTTAATCGCGGCAAGTGCTGTCCAAACAATACTGTTAGTCATCAGACCACCGACGAAGGTGCTAGTGAACGGAGAGGCATTAAATTGAAAGGTTTCAGCGGTCACCCGTAATCCGTGATAGTTCAAACTTATGATTTCCTGTGTTTATAAACACAGGTCATTGACAGTTCTAGTGAAGTATCAGCACTCGATAGATCATAGGAAACCGAGCAGAGATCAAGATTAACCTTGTTATTAAGAATTACAGAAGGTTTGTTTATGAGAGGCGAATTTCTTCACTCTTTATTAGACTACGCAATTGACGAAAGGCCACAGAATTAAAGATCGGCGGGTGGGTTGATTTTGCCGTACCAAGTGAACTAGCGCGTGGAGATTTGAATGTTCTTTGGCCATCGACCGGGGCTGTTAGTTTTCCAGAGTGAAATAAAGGCACGATTTTGGTACATGTTCAGCACCGGTAGAGCATGACGTTTATTACTTCGAGCCCCGTCAAAATTTGCACCTAATTCGGTGTCAAAATCGCTTCGGTCATTGACCTCTGGTTTGGATTAATTATGTATTAGTTTGTCACGTCGATAGAACCCAGGATACAACAGTGGTGGTGCCATGAACCAAGCTCAACAAGGAAACTATCGCAAAAAGTGGGCGGAGTACCACTCAGCGCCATCGCCAGTCTATGCTGAACAGGTGAGGTTCAAAAGAAGCAACATACGGTCACACAACTAAACACACCTGTATTCTGAAACAAAACATAACAAAACAGCACACATGGGCTACAGACATGTTATTATAATGGAATGGAAACTGGTTAACTCAAGAATATCGGCAGGCGAAAAGTTATCACCAGTATCACGGCTCATGAGTCCTCTAATCCTGCGGGTCGTTAAGACTCCATTGAGGATGCTTGTTGAGACAATTCCCCGTCATCGCTGTCAGTCTCGTATTTGAATTTGGATTGTAGCAAAACCAACTCCCGTCCATTCTTTGCTCCTTCTGTCGATCTCGTACCAGTATACACATATGAAATAATTACTACAAGTAAAACGAGCGCCAATATTACAGTTTCCCTGTTCCTCCATCTACAATTCCTCACGTAGGCTTGAATGTTGTACTATTATGCACTCACGATATATTGGAGAACGGAATGGCAACCCGGTTCCTGGTGAAATCATCGGACTTCATTATATAATTGGTAGAATTCATGTAAGAGAAGGCGTGAGCCAGTAACATGTTGCCTGTTAATTTCCAAGCATGATCTCAGCTTTATGATTATTTATTTACTAGATTTTATAGCGTCTTTATTTCGTCAACATAGACCATAATGAAGGTTTTGTTTCTTATTAGTCTTCTTTCCTCGAAACCTGTTAATTATGCCTGCCGTTCAGTCCCACTGGTGAACGCCAACTCTTATTAGACCCTTTTCCTCAGATTAGTGAATGAACGACCTTGAGATTATGTTAATCTTTTCCATACCAAAGACTAATGTGACAAGAGAAGCAGTTAAATAGTTCGACTTGATGTAACTATAAACAGTTTCAACGTGACATAAATACATAAGTATGTATTTTAGAATATTTGCATACTGATCTACTCAAATATTAAAGAAAGAGTCCTCGGAGTTTTTTTTTTTTTCAACACAAATATATAACGATAGTATCAACAGAAGTCTAAGTGATGTATAATGGGTTTTTGATATACAAATGTGTTGAAATCATCATAGATAAATCTTCAGAGAAATGTATTTAGTACAATATGTCTTGAAAGCTTGACATGTTCATTCGCTCTACATCCGAAATCATGATTCATGATCGCTATCAGGCAGGGAACAAGAGTTCTAAATGATTTTTGGTCTATAGGAGGAACATAAAGGAAGGCTCAATGAAGCATAACGTTTGCCGGTATTTCAGGATCATAGCTGAACCTACTGACACGGGCAATGGAGACCGCTAACATTAGGACAGAGGGCGTCAATCTAGACCGCCCCCCCCCTCCCCCAACACACACACAAAGGTGGTTTAGAGAAGAAGAAGAAGAAGAAAAAAAAGAGATCGCTCAGTAACTGGGCGTTGATAGTAGTACGTGTATTTTAACGTCCTAGGTGTCCACAGTGGTATATAATGAAGGCCAAGTTTAGTACCGGTACGCATTTCATGGGCGTTGAAATAGACAATGATAGTCTGAGATAACAATCGACCATAACGCTAATGTCGGTGACGAGCAAACATAATGAACACCTTATACGTATGTCTAATGTCCAGGCAAGGGCTCAGTTAATAATTCACGGACATTCATAAAGGACCGCATCAGAAATGATTTGGCTATGTCTGATTAGAACGGATCTGAGCCACAGGAAATAAATGTCTGAAAAGGAGGAGTCAGATTTGGAATTGTGGTGTAGGTGGCCTTGCTGTTGGGCTGTGGGACTCCGACTGAAGTTTCGGATTCGAATCCTGACTGTCCCGACATTCTGTCCTTGGGAGAGACAATTTACACACATTTCCAGATTCGACCCAGGTTTATATGGGTACCCAACTATAGACAGTGATTGATATTGTTGGATTGATCAGGATTTGACTGCCTAACAGGCAGCCGCCTTATATGTTTTCCAGGAAGGCGAGAACGTTCATAAGTCTCTTCTTTGGGTCTGTAAAGCGCTTAGAGCCTGTACTTTACGGGAATAAGCGCTATATAAATGCTCTCTATTATTATTATAGACCAATCTGAATCTCCAAGGCTTATGATAAATTCTCTGAAGATCAAGGAAATACGGCTTCTTATCAATCACCACTGCAAATCATTTTTTTTTCATTATTGTGTGTATGTGTTTCTTTCTTTCTTTCTTTCTTTTTTCTTTCTTTCTTTCTTTGTTAAAATGTTCTTTTTCTTTCCTTCCTTCTTTCTTTGTTTTCTCCTTTTTTTCTTTTCTTTTCTTTCTTTCATTGTTTTTTCCTTTCTTCGTTTGATATATGTGCACACTTATGTTATCTTTGTCACTTATTATGTTATCTTTGTTTCATCACTGATCACCAGAGGCGCGAGAGACGCCCGGTCACTCCCGTAGAGAGTGGTCTGCCACTGACCAACAGAGGTCAGCAAGATAAACAGCGAGAGTTGGCTCTCCAGCGCAACAAGGAATACAATGATTTGTTGCACAAGGTACGGGCTTTACTCCTTGACCATGTCTGTGCCCTCTCCCATTCTCTCCTTCCCGGTTGTGTCATTCATCTCATACTTTCTTGTGTTACTCATCTCATACTCTTTTGTGTTACTCATCTCATACTCTTTTGTGTTACTCATCTCATACTCTCTCGCGTTATTCATCTCATATTCTCTCACGTTATTCATCTCATACTCTCTCGCGTTATTCATCTCATACTCTCTCTTGTTATTCATCTCATACTCTCTCACGTTATTCATCTCATACTCTCTCACGTTATTCATCTCATACTCTCTTGTGGTATTCATCTCATTCTCTCTTGACACAGATTTTCCTGATAATTTTCACTTCTTTTTGCATAATTACTTTTCATTTCCATCTGCTACTTTTTTGTTCTTCATAGTCATTCTCTCCTGTTGCCCCTACCCCACTCCTCCCTATTTTTTTCTTGTTTTCTACCCCTTGTTTTCTTTCTTTTATATTCTTCCCCCCTTCTCGATCTTGTGTCTTTATTTTCCTCTTGCATCTTCTTGCTAATTTGTTTTCAATTTTTTCCACCGCTTCTTCAGTCCTATCAGTTCATTATTGCTCATTTTTATGTGCAGCCTCTCTTTCCATCATTACTTTCTCTTTTCTCCTGCCTAGTTCATAAATTTCAGATTTCTTTTTTTTACTCACTCAGGCATCCTTCCTTCTATATTATCATCCCTGCCTTTGATTTTTTTCTGTTTGTGACTCCCTTTTAATTTATCGTTTGCAGTAATTCCTTATTCTTTTCTTTCACAGGCTAATGATCATGTTATATTTCACCTGTCATTTTACATCATTTGTATTTGATTCAAACTGGAAATGAAGCTGTATTAGTAATCTCATACTTTGTTCTTTGTCCACAGAAAGCTGCCTCAACAAACAAGGGGCAAGGGAATGGTCAGTCCACATATCGTGTGGGGCTGGACCTGGGTCAGTATGAGGAGGCCAGGAAAAGCTATGACAGAGAGAGACAGAATGACTATCAGAGACATATGGAGGAACAAAGATCAAGGGTAAGTAACACCAACAGCAAAAACAACAATAATAGAAAAAAATGCATTTTTAACTCTTCACTCCACCAAAGCTGCAAGAACTTACCTGCAGTGTTCAGCCTGCAGACTCACAAGTAGAACTTGTACATTTCTTGAGTCTTTTCAACTGGATCAGATTCTTATTTGGACCAGAATAAATAATCAAATTTTATATTCATGTTTATTTCCATATCATTATTTCAAGTTTTACACTTCTCGGCTATAGCTTGTTCTCCGAAAGATTTGAATTGATTTTCAGGTTCATTCATCATATAGTGTTTGCAGAATAAGACATGCTTTTCCATAGTTTGTTATACTGTGTCTATGATAGTTTATTATTTTCAATAGTGAAAAACTAAAGAATGGGGATTTGATCACAATGATTATTTTGGTGGTCATCAGTGTATATATCTTGCAGATTCTAGATTGAGATGAAGTTTGTCATTTTTAATAAGGCAAAATGTTCCCCATGCATTAATCCTCATTTCCTTAGGTTTTTGTCCAGGGACAAGGAAATTGTGAGTTGTTGCACTTGTATATTTATGTTATAAGGTGTATTTTAACTCTCTCATTCTAATCCCAATGCTGTGTTACTCTAACAGGCAAATAGCAAAGCCCAGAATTACCAACAAGAGAGAGACGGTGGAGGAGAGGCTGGAAGAAGAGAAAGAGGTGAGGACTCTCTTGCCAACAGATACAATTACCAAGAAGTGAAAAAACAGCTGGCAGAGGAGCGGCGAAAGGAATACAATGATTATTTACGCTCAAAGGTAAAAATGCATTTGAAAAAATGTTCCTGAGAATATGTCTTGAATGAAAGAAGATATGGTTTTGGCGAAATATTGGATTAAGCACACAAGGTTTGGACCACATAAATTAGTGTTATATTGCATAATATTGTTTTCAATCAATTTATGATCAAATCAAGATTCTACTTGAGTTTAGATTGTTTCTTATGGAAAATTTTATCTATTATTTAACTCAGACCAGGTATCATGTACTTGTATTATCTTATTTTTACTATTGCAAGATTAATGGATTTTTTTGTTAATTAAATAATTATATATTAAATAAATAATGCAGAATGATCTTTTGGCATGGTATGAAAAAATGGAACTTATTCTTGGAATTAGAATATTCTTGTCGAGATGAGATAAGTTTTAACATTTTTACTCACATGCTTTATGGCATGATATTACAATTTTATGCTCTTAATTTTTGTCAGGCAAATGCCAAGTCCTCACAGCGAGAGAATGAAATAGATGCACCAAAGATAATCCCGTTTGACCGAGCAGATGAAGACAAACAACGGCTGAGAATTTTGGAGGAAGAGAGAAGAAGAGAGTATCAGCAGTTGAGACAACAGGTCAGTGGAGCACAATTTAACAATGTGTCACGTACATTGTATATCACTCTTTTTTTTTGTTTGTTTGTTTGTGTGTGTCTCATGTACCTGAACTGTTTTGCATACTGTGATTGCAACCAGGCAAAAATGTTAAATCACCTCTAGCCACACCCAAAATTTTCTTAATACTCATTGGAAAAATACCTAACACTGTTTAAGGACTTAACAGAGCCATTTTGTTCAATAATTTTGGTCAGTTCTTTTTGTCTTGCAGCCATTGAAAATGAGTCATTTGTTGATTTTCGACCAAATTGAATTAATACTATCATATAGAACCTTAATTTGTACATTTTATGTTGTGACAAACACTTTCAGTGGGCTTGACTGTAGCCGAAGATATTGCAGATTGAAACTACATGGGGTGAACCCCCAGCACTGGCTAAAATCAGAAGAAAAATTGGTGAAAATGAGCTTAGCTCATAAATTTATGGGTTCACCTCAAACATGCTGACATTCTTATAATCTGTCCTGAAAAGCAATATTTTCATATTCAGAGATGAATGTTCTTTCAGTTTGTGCAATATGAGAAGATCAATATCAGACCACCCTCATCGCACCATATTCACCGCATGATTTCTCTGAGTCAAGCAAATTATAGCTCATTCTGACTGGATTGTGAAACATTTATAAATACTATTTTTTCACCCTGAAATGCTAATATATTGGTATCCCCCCCCCCCACCCCCCTGAAAAAAAACCAAACCTGACCTATGAAAAAACATAACCACCAGATTTGTGCTATAATATAAAATAATTATTATCAAGTTTTACAAAAAATTTGAAACAGATAACAGATTTGATGACTAAAAATGTGTACCCTGCATTATGCTATCTGGGTTCACTCACAGAATTTTCTTTGTAATATATGCATACCAAGTGAAAAATTCTGGAAATCAATAAAACAAAATAGTATAAATTAATAAAGGTTCACATCAAAGACAAGATCTTAACTAAAGTAAGACTTGAACTAGGTTCCTAATGAAATAATGTTGCAAGATGTGATATGTATTTATGTATAAGAGATTGAGAAATGGGAGATTGGCATTATTAAGGGGAGGGGCGGGTCCTGAGAGTGATTTTCTAAAGTACTCAATTTAGGCTTTTTTAAGCATCATATTTAAATTCAGCATGTCCAAGTTAGAGGAGGGAAAGTGTAAAAAAAATAATGTGGATGGTTGGTTGCCATGGAAACGCTGCGATATTGGATTTCTGGCCCCAAAAATTGCTAATTTTCAAAAGCCTAAGGCTTCGGTGTTTTTCAATGAAATTCTTTCAAACTTTGCACACATATAGTATTCCCTAACTTCAATAGCGCTAGGTATCACTTTTTCGAAATTTGCCATAGATTTTTCTTCTACAAATTTTTGAAATTTGTACTTTGCAAGATGGTACTTTTTCTCATTTTTCTGGCACTTCGATAATATTTTCTCTAAAAGTAAACAGAATATTGCAAATGCAATACTTATTATTATTTTACACATATGCAGGAAGATTCATGCCAAATTTCAAGTAAATTTGTTGGTAAATAAAAAAGCCTTAGGGACGAGTGTGCTTAAAAAGTAGCTTTCGAGATAATCGTGTCTAAAGTTTTTCAACCAGTTCCTTGTGACGTAATGTGTTCCTTTTATCTCAGACATCCCAGCTTGATGGACTGGACCTCCCCTCTGCCCTTCGTTCTCTTGCCTGGCTTTTTCTCCTGAGAAATACTTTCAAACCTAGTGTAAAGACATCATAGCTTCAGTTGAAATTGACCGTCAGAAGTGAATTTGAGTGATATTTTAGACACCTCCCTTGTAGGAAAAGTTCAGTTTACACATGAAACAGGCTAGTTTTGACCATGTAAACAGTAAAATCTTGAAATAAAATGGTTTAGCTTGAAGAAAAAAGAATCATCGGGAGTTCGATATTTTCAGCCAAAATCTTGATTTCAGGACCCGCCCCTCCCCAAGGTGAGAGGCAAGTTTTTATAGACACTTATAGCAGACTGAAATTTTTGACATTGATTTTTCTTTCTCATGTGTGAACATAGCAAATGGATGATAAGAAAGTACGAAGACCACCAACCCCTGAGGGCACATACGGACTGCCAGTTGGAGAATATGAGAAACGAAAGCAGAAAGAACAGGAACAAAGACAATACAGGGAAATGTTACAAAAAGTAAGGCTATTCACTGTGTGTTTTGTGCAGTATTTTTTAATTCTGAGACAGCAGCTGATCATAGGAAGCAAAGGAAAGGGGTAGTTGTCAATGGACTCATTGAGCTCTTAATAGTATACTGAATGGACTACATCTGCTCATGAAGAATAATAATCATGCTTGTATTTTATGCCTGCTTAAATTTCTTAATGTTATTATCCGTTTTACAGCAACAAGAAGAACAAAAACGCATGGTACTGATCCAGGAGATGGGTGTTCCCCCAGACAGAGCATCTGTTCTCCTAGAGGCAGACAGACAAAGAGAGGCAGAGAGAGCCCAAGCTAGACAGGAAGCCAATGAAAGGGCTGCTCAAGGGAGGCAAGAAAGTCGCAGTAATGGACCTGTAAGTATCTGCAAAAAATTATCGTGAGATGTCTTATGTGAAAGTTATCATAAAAGTTGTTTGGCAAAGAAATGTTAGTTCATGACAAAATGTCCTGGATAAGTTAAAACTTTATGGTACAATGAGTTATAATGTTGGTGTAACTAACTATTTTCAGGAATAGCTTTTGTGTAGAATAACTTTGAATAGCTTTCTTCTTCTATCTTAACCGCCTGGTCTCTAATAGACATTGGTAATCATGTCCTGCAATCCCTCTCTTTTTTTGACGACTTGTAAAATTTTCATGTTCTTGTGTTCTTAAGTTTATCCCTTGTCATTCCGGGATTCAGGCTTTTGATAAAAACATTTGTCACGTAATGATCATACAGTTATTTATTCTGTTTCCTTCCTACAACCTTACAGGAAAACAACAGCAGAAACAGAGCTCCACGAGTCACCTTTGAACCCCCGTGGGGCACCAGCCCAGATCATCAGCCCCAGCAACAACAGCAGCATCAAGACTACAACAGTAACAACAACAACTTTCCATCACGTGAAGGCTCTGCAGTAGGGGACCAGGTAGAGTTGTAATGACTCTCTAACATACTGTGAAAACTTACTGTGTACTTAACATTTCCTGCGGCAGTTTGGGCATGATAATGTGGATTCTGTAACATAACAGGTTGTGGCTTCCATATAGTATATACCTTGATATGATGAAAACATAAACAAGATGTCTGATGCAGTACTTGTTTTGAGAATTTAATTTTCAACAACTTATAGCAGTCAGCAGTCACAGAATTGAAAAAAACAACAGAGTGAACAACATCCAAAAGTCTTGGCAATGTACAAATTCATTTCATTTGAGGATTAAAATCGAGCTCCACTTAATTTGGTATTTCCTCATAGTACTGAATTTCAACTACATGGTCTTTCAGTTAAAAAATTTTAGTTTTTACAATGTTCTGAAATTGTTGCCATTACTCAACGCATAGTTTACTTTATCGCATATGTACTCTTTGTAAAAATTGCTGTAGTATCTTTTTGTTAGAGTGGGAAGATAAAGATTAGATAAGATTCAAAATAATAACAGATTTCATGGCTGCTAATGTCATAGAAAGGACTTTTTATGTTTCATGGTTAGTTTCAAGTAAGATGAAATTGGAAACCAAGAAATTAGAAATGAAAATTCAGTATGACATTATTTGAATGTAAATTTCTTGCGTTAGTATTACAACCAATTTAAAACCGACTTAATGGGACAACTTTTATCAGACAAAAGAGGGACTGAACAAGTAGTGCAAAGAGGAAAAAAAACTTTTTCTGCCCTTTGCTTGAAACATATACCATGACAGATTCAAAGAAAATTATGGTATAAAGAGAATGTTTTCTTCTTCTTGTTATAATTTTATCAAATTTTTTAGTGATCAGTCTTTCAAATGACAAGAAGTGAAGGGAATTTGTCCTCTTTACACTGCTTGCATAAACCTTGCTTTTGTCGGGCGAAGGGAAGTAATAGGGCTGGGCAAAGGGAAGTAATGGGGCTGGTCAAAATTATCTCCTGTTATGCTAATCGCGACCGAGATAATCTGCAAAACGATCTCCCAATTATTTGAAAAAGAAGTATGATTTTCTTTTTTAAATTCAGTTATTTACTTTTATCTTTTTTTTTTTATTACAATACTTTTTTCAGCCAGTCACATCAAATATTAACCAAAAAATCTGTTGACAACTGCAATCTCAAGAATTCAATCACTTGATCTGAATATCATGCAAGGACCACCATAAGTGCTGGGAGATAAAAAAATTAAGTGGAGTTATCTCTCTTATGATGCCAACCACTCAGAAGACAGAGTAATTTCTCTGCTTGATTGACAGTTTTTGTTCACATTGTGTGAAGCATGAAGTAAAAGTAAATTCCTCTGTCATTGCTATTGCAACATTATATGTTAAAAAATTAAATTGAATGATAATTGTGAGAAAGCTGTTTCAGTAATCATATTGCTCAATAGGAAGTACCGAGTAATGGAAAATAATCACTATAATGTTAAGAAAGACACTGTACATAGCATGACTTGTAAAGACCTGGGTTTTTGTTGTTTTTTTTCGCACAAAAATGAAAAGAAATAAAAGAAAATTTTGCTGTAGTGTAAAAATCCACCTAGTTCTTATCATGCTCTTCTGCTGTTTAATTCTCTTATGGCACATCTTTTGGTTTTCATTTGACTCCATAAGATTTTTTCTTCATTTTTTTTTTTTTTTAAATGGATTTTGTTTAACTCATTAATACACAGTTCCAGTTTTTGCAATCTGTCCGTCCCCCATTCCCTTACCCCATGTCTCTGACTTTTAAGAAAATATATTAAACTGAGTGTGAAATTAAACATTTCTTTCTAGCATAACTTTGATACTCTCATACAGGAGCTAAAATTTGTCTAGGATTAATTTTTTGAAAAAATTGTCACTCTTTTCAGGTTTATATATAATTCATGTAGCTTTTATTCCCAGCGAAACCTGGATATGTCAGTGGCAATGGCTAAATAATTTAACCGCTTCACTGCTAACGAATTTTTGCATTGTTTGCTCAGTCCGCTGCTACCCCATTGCGCCTCACGATGGTCACTCGGCCATGCCCATTGTGCGCCAACCAATCGTAAATGAGACTGAAAGTGAGACGAACAGGCACCTGTTATCTACCCCCCCTCCCCACCCCCACCCCCTCCCCCAACCGGCTATCCATTCTGTTAGCTGTTCTCTGCCTGACGGCCGGACAGATCTTATTCTATTGTAATGTGACGCAAGCTGTC
>JBCEWB010777132.1:0-16531 GCA_039654565.1 Peronia peronii | reverse complement strand
GTTATCGAAGTGCCAGAAAAATGAGAAAAAGTACCATCTTGCCACGTACAAATTTCAAAAATTTGTAGAAGAAAAACCATGGCAAATTCTGAAAAACTGATATTTAGCACAATTGGGGTTAGAGAATACTACATGTGTGCAAAATGTGAAACGATTTCATTGAAAAACACCAAAAACACTTTTATAAATTAGCAATTTTGGGGGCAAGAAATCCAATATGGCGGCGTTTCCATGGCAACAACCATTCAAATTATTTTTTAACACTTTCCCTCCTCCAATCTGGACATGCTGAATTTAAATTATTATGATGCTTAAAAAAGCCTAAATTGAGTAGTTTACAAATCACTCTCAGGACCCGCCCTTCCCCTTAAATGAGGCAATAACTAATGAGAATTGTTGAGAGAATAATGATTGCAAGACTGCGAACAGATGTGAGTTAAAATGTTATCAGGCACTTCCGGCGAAATGAAATTGAGACAGCCCAAAACAGACATGGTAGGGCCAATGTCGGCAAAACAAAAAACTCAGAACATCGTGCAGGCAATCAGAAAAATTGGAAGGAGGAAAATCGGAATATTCCTATAAAATCGGAATATGTGGCAAGTCTGTGAGTGAGCATATAAGATCTTCATAGACTAATGGGAGAGTGTTGTGCTCAGACCGACTACTTCCCTTTACGAGACAAAAGAGGGATTGAACAAGTAGTGCAAAGCGGAAAAAAACCCCACTTTAGCGCCTTTTGCTGGAAACATATACCATGAAAAATTTTTAACATTATGGTATAAAGATAGTTTCTTCTTATTGCTAAATTTTATAAATTTTTTTTTGGTGATCAGTCTTTTGAACGACAAGTATAGAAATTTTTTGCCTCTCTACACTGCTTGCTCACCACCTCTTTTGTCAGGCAAAGGGAAGAAAATAGAGCTGGTCAAAATGATCTCCAATTACGCTAATGGTGACCGCTTCCCTCTTTTGGGAGTGCAAGTCAGGGGCAGATAATCTACAACCAGATCTCCCATAGTCACAAGAACATTGTGTCTTCACAGAATTGTAGTGGAGAAATGATTCTTAAATATAGAGCAGGCTGGTAACTGAAAGTTCTACGACATATAAAGGATTAAAATCACCAATTAAAAATGGTGTGGCCGCAAAACCGATTTGCATAATGATTAAAAGTTCTGACCAAAATGTGACGCCGTGTCCAAGTTGCCATTGGAATCTGGGTTGGCATTACAAAAGTTTTGTTGAAAAAAAAAAGGCATTACATGTACTCTGTTCAGTGCTGTCATCATTTTGTCAAATAGGAATGCAGCTATTCTGTTTCCATCTAGACTGTGCTTCGGGTACACCTTGCTCTTGCATCAGTTTTTTCTTCAACCTTCTCTATCACTATGACCTCATCATTTGTTTTTGTTGCAAGATTCAAGTGATGCGACCACTTTACTGCACTGGATACTGTCAGATTTGTATCAAATTTGAAGAATGAAAAAAAATGAAAAAAAAAAAGAATACCCTCACCAGCAGACCAGCCAAAATAAGTCCGATGTCTCACTAAAGTTGACACTTTGACATCCCTAATTTACCTTATTAAGGCAACTTGTCTCTCAAAAAAAAAAAGAAACACATTACCATAGGACAGATTTATGCTGTGCAACTCCAGCATTTACGAAACAGGAACGGCTAACTTAAATGGATGTTAATTGTAAAAAAAAAGCAAAGTAACATCAAAGAATCTGAAATCTACATATCGCGAACGCACTAATTGACTGAAAATCTTAAAGATTTACTCACCTAGAAACAACAGCACCAAAATTGCAATGAAAATGTTGAAATAGATGTTTGAGTATGCCGAAAACATGGACGCAATGCGAGACCTGAAAAGTTTCTGCCATCTGGTGGAAACAAAACAACACAAAAAAAAATTCAATAAAAATTGAAATCCATTTAGGTAGTCCTTCATACAAATAACAGAAAATCAAATCAAATAATGGTTGGTACTATTACTAGTGTTACCATTCTCGACATATTTGGCATGAATACTATATTGTTGACTGCTTTTGTAACATCCAAAATTATTGGAACAAAGTAAGGAAAAAATAAAAAGAGCGAAAAAGAACTTTTCATGGCATATTCTAATCTAAAAATTTTCATATAAAATTATGATCTCAACAGGTCTCAGCATTGAGTTTGAAATCAGTAAAGGAACGAATGCAGTACCATCCCTGTTGTGTTTGAAACAGTTCTTGTTATGAAAGACATTACACTCACAAACATGACATGGCAATCATACACTGACAACAAGTTTCCCTCCACGTTAACAAACGACGACAACAAACATGAAAAAAGCGTGTCTGCCAAAGCCTTTAGAGCATTCTGCAGCTTTACAGTACTCTCATAAATTTTGGCATTTTCCCATGTTAATTTACAGTCACATCAGCAACACAGGTTTACCTCTGAGCTGCCTGTGATAATATCAGTGACTGCACTGTCAAACACAACATCAAGATGGTGCACCAGCTTCCTTCAGACCTTTTACCTCTCATCATTGACCTCATCCAAATTTGTTGTCAAATTGAAAGAGTTGATAGCATGTATCCAACCTATTGTATTTCAATTTTCATCATCCTGATATTTTTCAAATCAAATATAGATCTAATTCAAATTTCCAAAATGAAGGAAGAAATAGACAGGGTGGATATGGTAGTTCAAGAACTGAAAGCTAATTAATTCAAACTAATGTGGAGAACTTACGTTTTGGGAGAGATGAAAGGCAGAAGCAAAATGGAGACCAGAAAGATCTCCACATACAATACAGTAGCCACAAACGTCCACTGCAACGTCATTGTTACTTTGTACTGTTGTTTCAGAGAAGCTGTGAAGTATGATAAAATAGCATGACCCTGAATTTAATTCTATGAGTGAAACAGAGACTACTAATGATGACAGAGTGGAATCTCAATGATGATTTGAAGGGAACTTGCAAATTTTGAATCATACAGCTACATGATAGATTTAATTTGGTGAGATTATCCTGTTTAAATATTATTATATAGAATATAATTAGATCTATATCAACAACCACTAATCTGCTGATTGAAGATGAAAGGTCCAACAGAACTTGAAACTCAGTATTTAAGTTTCGAAGCTGCTAAAATACCCGGTCAGGGATTTAGTCTTGAAGGCTATGATTCCCAGTCGGGGATTTTAGCCTCGGAGATCCCTGATCTGGAGGAGCCATGAATGTGTCATAGGAAATAGTTGAATTTGAAAGGAAGTTTGGCAAATATTTATTTTTGTGACAACTACATGTTTTCTGTTTTGGCGTAAGATTTAGATCAAGATAGAACTAAAATCCATAGGGCTGAGGCCTAACTCGTAGCTAGATCTAATATCTCCATTCTTCATCTCCTTCAATTACACCCTCAAAAAGAAAAAGACAGAAAACAAACTTTTTGTCAAAAAGAAAAACACACGAGGAACATAAAAAGAAATTAAAAAAAAAAAAAAAACAATATATTTTGAGTTGGAGATGAACCCTCTAACCCCAGTTGATTTAGTTTACACTAGATTTATCTAGTTGAGCATTTCCTTCAACTAGCCCCTCAATGAAAAAAAAAAACCAAACTGTACATAAAAATACAAAAACTATGCCAAACAGATACACATAAAATTTCTATTATAAAAAAAACAAAGAAAGAAAAAAAAGGCACAGCTGAGGTTCGAACCCTCAATTATGCTTGATAGTAAGTAAGATCACCTGTCTATTCGGCTACAGATGACTGTGACCTACCCGTAAAAATTAACATTATATACGGTATTACAGCTGCACTATAATCCAAAACAAACGAATTGTCAACAAAATCTTGTTTTCTGTCCTTTATTTCTCACTTTCTCTCAGTGATCCAAGTTTAAGTCAGAACTGTTAATATTGGGATATTGTTGAATTGCAGAAAGGAAGATATCAGACTACTGCTGAAAATGAGCATAAAAATCCATGCGACAAAGAAAATCTGGGATTGTAGCCCTAGAGGCTAAAACCGCTGATCAAGGATTATGCTAAATTACAGACACTTCTTTTAAGTTTTTATTAAGAATGTAAAAGTTTATTAAAAAAAAAAAAAGAAATCTAAATCTGTGGACACATCTACATCTAGACAGACTTTCTATAAATGGAATTTTTTCAAGAACAGAGCATTTTGGCCTTTGAAATGAAGGCACTATAGTGCCACCTTCTAAGTGAGGTCACGGCCTGTTTCTACCATGGAAGTCGCAAAAATGGCACATTTCGATTACTGTATTCCAATTAAGTGATGTAGACGGATTAATTACTGTAATATGATTATGATTGTGTTGTCTGAGTGTTTCAAATGGCAAATAAACTCTTTGGGTTGATTATTTATTGGTGTTGTGCTCTTTACTTTAGCATTATGATTGTTTAGGTGAGGTTGTGGCAGGGTAGGGTTAAGGGTAAAAATACATTCTAATAGACTTAAGTTTGCAAGCATAATCATGCAGTAATTGATGTGTGCTATTTTCATGACTTCTGTAGTAGAAACAGACCAGGACCACATTTAGAAGGCAGTGCCACAAAGATTTCAACATATTTACAAATTTAAAATAGTATTATATCTCATAGATTTAGATCTAGTGTATGCTTTCGGTAAACTAAGCACTTGCACTAAAGCATTTAAATCTAGATCTTGATAACATGAAAAAATAAAACATTTGTTAAATCTAGACTAGGTCTAGATCAAGATTTCTACAAAATCTAGATCTACGGTCTGAATGAAACGATAGAGATTGTTTTCTTTGGTGATTGGCAGTTTTCTAATTGAGTCTTGATCTAGATCTAGAGCACTGGAGGGGCAGTGCGGTTATTCACGTCACCTAGATATCAATGTCCAAATCATGTCTAAATGCACCAATCTGAACCAAAATTGGTTGATTTCAGTAGTTTTATGTTCAGAAGAATAAGCCAATTTTGATGTAAATTGGTGCAATATGACCACAATGCACACAACAGGTGATGCAAACACCTCCATCATGCATTGATCCTCCAGTCATATAGATCCGATTCTAGTCAAAGAACCACATGTGGGACACTAAGCTCTTCATTGAAAAGAAATAATTCCAGCTTAAAAGTATCTCTGCTTAGGTTTCTTTTTAAGTGTAATGTCCAACTGTTACATGTCCCTGTCCCATGTTTGGGGTGTCCCATAGCTGGTAAAAGATTTGCATGTTTGTTACAATAAAATTACCATGTTCTACTTTGACCCATCAGAATGAGACCCCATATGGTATGGGTCCCTCAAATCGTACTTAGGGAACCCAATTTGGGACACTTACAATTTTCAGCCCAATGAGTTAATAAATCATTTTAACAGTATTATTATACCATACCACAGTGTTTTGTCCAGACCATTCAAAGTTAAAAGGTGTTGGGGTTTTGTTCATAACAGATTGACAGGTAACAGTATGGTATACCTACCAACTGATATGATATACCTGCTAACTGATTATGGTACACCTACTAAATGAATGGTAAACAACATTTCCAAGGTGCACATAACACACAAACACAGTCTATATACAATTGACATGAAACTATAGAGAATCGAAAACACATGATGATGGTATGAAAATAACAACTGACATTTATTAACCATTGCAAAAATCACGCACATACCGAATCTTTTCCATAGTCTTTCCAACCAATTTCTCATCATTTGTACAGTTCACATGATACCATTTACAACACCCATCACACTCAACCCAATCCACTTATACATTATCCATCGCACCCAAACAGCCATGACATACATTCTCATACTCATAGAAACATTGTATATTGACCATTAACTGGCTATAGACCACCAGCACTATAATATTTTATAAGTTTAAATAAATAGATTTTAAATATTTTCTTTAATTTTAAAAGTTTGAAATAAAATGCTCATGCTGTCATCAATTGTTGAGGTTATTCTTTTCATTTAAATAATTTATTTTTATTACTAAGATTATGTTAGAGACTGTTTTGACAAAGGTTTATTTACAGTGCAGACAGATGGAATTCCCATTTAACCCTGTTTTGGATAGTTGTCTTGAGGACATTGTACTGCTTAAGAAGCTTCCCTGAAGCTCAGTTTCTTTTCTTTCACAGTACTCACAGCAGCTTGTACTGCATCTTCAGAGTAAGACAATTGCTTTGGTGGTGCCATGATGCTGAAAATAATAACAGAAACTTTAGATCCTTCTAGAGATTATATTTTTCTTTTAATTTGATGAAAATCTGAGTACCGGTAATTTAAAAAAAAAAAAAATTGCATAAATATACACAAAAAATGTCCCATAACTGTTCAGAGGTACAGAAGCGACTGGCCCATATTGGGTTCATCCCAGAAAACAGGGCTATCCCAGACGGGTCACCTTATTTTTATTTCATTTCTTTTTTCTTAAGCCTTTCAATTATAAGAAAGTAGGATTATCTCGGCTTTTTTGAAATTGTCTGTTTTTGCTGAGAATTTGGAAATTTTGCCCAGTCAGCGGCACACAGCCCACTCTTGCATCGATTTTGAACTGGCAAGGTTTCTTTAACGTGCATAACATACACATAGGACCTCTGAAATATATTCACCCTTATCCGAGAAGGCTAGACATTGGGCTTCTCTACCCAGAAGAAGCCAGGAAACCGTTGAGTCCCTGAAAAAATACAAGTTTTTCCATTACTGTTAAACATTTTCTTCAAAAATGTTGGTGAATTCATTCCAAGATAAACTGTCAAGGGCCAAATATGGCTATTCACGTCCACACTTCGGATGGGGTGACCCGATGATATTTTTTTTTGGCGGGTCTGTGCGTCACCCCCGTCATTCTGGCAAAGGAGATAGGAAATAGTTAAACACGCCTTCTCACAACTTCCTCTTCCAACCAATCAAACATAAAAATGGGGGGTGATAGGACACAGAACAGTCTATCACTCGTCTTAACTTTACAATGACTAGATCTAAGCAGTTGTCTTACCTGAGGCAGACAGTATCAAGCGCTGTTGGTACTCACGGAATCTCACGTCTAAAGAACGTAGCAGACGAAAAGACGCATCGGCAACGAAAAACCGTCAAAATCGGCCGATATTGGTTCAAATTGGAGCAATTTGACTTAGCGCGCATACCGGGTGACGCGAACAATCCCTTGAAGCGCAGACCCTCCAGTCCTCTAGATCTATTCCTAAAGTTAAACAGAAAAATCTGCTTAGTTTCTGATACCTGATGTTTTGGATACGTGGTCTCTTAGCCTACTCTCGGTCTATACTATTTGAATAATGGATGAAATCCCTAAACAGAAGCTGGCACTGCTTGCACTAAGGACGAAGTGAAAAATGATCAAAAACTCTGATCTAGCCTCTAGACCTAGATTAATACTCCGGTGTCTCCTAACGCTTAATGTCACTTGCAGTTAAAATTAGTTGCCAGGAACATACGTGTTTTGTTACACACTACTTAGAAGTCTCGTGCAAATGAGCTAAATTCAAACTAAACTGCAATAAATCATGAAATTCTCATTATAAATTACATCAAATCCTCGCCGGAAGCTTCGGTTTGCTGACGATCTGTTTCATGCAGTAAACTTCCGGGTCAAGGTACTACTTGATCTCGCACTCAACGAGAAGTAATTGTCTTGGCAACGCATCAAAATGGCGGCATGAAACTTCTGTTCCGTACAGATGAAATTAAGAATTCTTATTTGTGTTCACACCACTAAAACAGAAGATGTCTCATAGGTAGGTGTTGTAATTCTGCATTTGTAAAGTGTTGTGAATATAATCCTTTTGTTCAATTTATTCCCCCGTCTCTCTTCTAGATCTAACTTGACATTTATGATTAAACCCACCCCATTTTTTACTGGTGGAATAATTGCAGCTTCCAAGAGTATTATTTATAACAATGAATTTATAGCACTTTCACAATACCTGTATTATTTAAAAAAAAAAATGGTAGTGTTCTAACTCAGAATAGGATATCTATGCTGTGCTTAAAATTGTCCATAAAAGTTGCTAATTTGAATATATAACTGTAGGCCTACCGTGACGTCCTTGTACACGGAGATCTGAATTATTACAAAGTATTTACAGCTGTGTCTCTAGTTCATCAAAATATTTCCCTGAATGGGACTGGCTCATAGTTTTTATAATATCAATATTATTTATGTTTAAGTTTTCAAAGCTGAATATATCACATTAATAAAGAATCTTTTCTACATACAAATACAGATATTATGAATATTTTTAAAAATGTAATGTGTACTCATTCTTACAAAGTTAAACAGATCAATCTTGCTCATCTTGTTTTGCTTAGCTCTTTGGTCTAGAGAATTTTAAAAATCATACACAGTCAAGGTACAATTTTCACTCATTTTTTTTCACAAAGCAGACAAAAACATTTTGAAAACTCATAGACTAGAAAAGGGTTTGCATCTGTTTCTCTCATACTGAGCAAGGACAACTGCACCAGTATGAAAATACAAAAATTCTTTGCAAAATAGTGCTCAAAGATACTTTTCAAAACATTCATGTTTGAAAGATTTTGTATTTTTTTCTCTTCTTTTTGGTTTCTGCTCATAAACATGATAAAGATATGGTTGGCACATTTGGAGTGGTTGTCGTCTTTGCATTTTGGCATATCTGAATTATTCATCAACTTTTACAATTGTTACAAAAAATTTATAACAGTAAAACTTCGCAAGTGTTGGCAATTTTAGCCTAAATTGCAAAGGAAATAAAAAAATTCATATTAAGCATATCAAACATATATGTAGAGAGTTTTAAATATTTCAGTTATTGTAATTCAATTCCAGATGAATTTTATATTTGTGTCCTCAGCTATTATAACAAGCAATGGCAGGAGGCACAAGCTGCACTTGTGGATTTACTCCAACAGGAGAATCCTCCAGAACCTCCCAAGCCAGAGAGAGTAAAATTTCTTTAAAAGTTTTTCTCCTCAGTTTTTTTTATGTCCTATTTGTTCATTTACATGGCATGCATTGTTGCAAGGTCATCATTTTGATATATATATATATTTTTTTTTTAATGAGAAAGAAAACTGAAGTAATGAGGCATTTATTGTTATTAAAAAACAAATTCAGTTATGCTTGACTTATTAAATCTTCAGTGGAATGGCTCATTCATGCACAATTTAAACAATGTCTCATTGTAAACAATAGACATTTTATTTTAAAGAATGATTCAAAATAGCCATTGGTTTCTATATTCCTGTCAGATTTAACAACTTAGACATTTATTTGTCCCATATTCATTTCAAACCAGAAGAAAATTTTCTACTTCAATTCACTGTTTTATATGTAACTTGTTGAAAATTAAATTACAAAGTGATTCATAATAATTTCATTGATTCTCTTCACTTCCAGGATCGTCTAGCAGCATTCCAGCTCCTAGCTACAATGTACATCAAGTACATCCAGATCTTTAGAAAATTAGAGCAATCTTATGACCAGATTGTCCATCCTCAAAAGAGACGTGTCTTAAGGCATTGCCTAGATGGTGTGATGGGACGTATTGTGGAGCTCAAGCATGAGATGATGAACCTTGAATTCTCAGAATATCATTACTTTGACGATGTGCTTTCTGATCTTAAACTAACGCCGGTTAGTTGATTCTCTGTGTGAATTGGCAGTAATACTAACTTTCTTTTGAAGGAGAATGATGCTGACATCATTGGATGTAAAAATTCAGTTAATGTTTTTGCAGTATGAAACAGTGATGAGGGAAAGACTCTTCATATTAATAAAATCTCAATGAAGCATGTGATAAATTGATGGTTTCATAATAAACTTCAAAATTATATTCGCTGGTCTTTCAGCAGTAAAGAAAAAAATGTAGAAACAGTCAGACAAATTCTTTTTCAGTTTCACAGAGGATTTAATAATATACCAATTTAGAATCAGATATGGACTGTTATTGAGCAGTGTTCTTGTAATAACATTTGATCTCTATTTTGATGAATAACAGAATGATGTTGAAATCCCAATCCCCAAATATTTCATCAACGAACGAGCCAAGAATCTAAAGGAAAGAGAAAAACTTCTAGGACAGGTTCTGGCCAAAATTGGACCTCAAGATCAGGACAGGGTAAGTGCAAGATTATGCATATACAGAAATGAAACTGTACCCAAAATTTTGATGAAAAAAAAAAGAGTAAAAAAAGAAAAAAAAGAAAATGAAAAACAAAAAAAAAACAAAAGTAACACAGATCAAAACAGTGAAAGAACTTTTAATTATTGCTTCATTATGTCTATTGTTGTACAGACTGAAGCTGAGGGGAGCTAAAAAGGTTAAATAATTTTTTGTCCAAATTACTGAGTTCCATGCAAACACTTGTAAGTGTTACAATCATGCTGAATATGCAATATAACACAATATCACAATAATCCATGTAGTGTTCTATTGCCTGCTGGCATTCTGCCAGCCATAATTCTGCACATATGTGTGCAGCATGTTGCAGTATAATCTTTTGAGCTAGTGTTTGATTTTAAATTTCAGGAGAAAGTTGAGATCCGCATGCCTTGGGAACAAGCTATCAGGATTATTCAGATTCATGAGAGAGCTCGCCAGGGACGTTTAAGAGCAAAATTTATGAGAGAAATCCGCCAGCAAGAGGACAGAGAAAAACAGGTTCAGATACATGGAGCACCCACACTAGACCCAGATGTGGCTGCTATGAGGATTCAGAAGGTATTTTGTGGATGCGAAATATTTCAGTTCTGATGTTGTCAAGCTTTATATGGTCAAATCTGAAGATGGTGACATTATAAATGAAATTTTAAGAACTGAATTTTAAATAGTAATCATCATTTTCTTCAAGGTGATTGTATTTGAAAACTATTGTTTACCTCTTACTTGCACAGAATATACCATGAAAGATTAAGAAGAAAAACTTAAAATATCAGTACTTGGGAAAATATTAATGTACTGAGCATGAGGGACAGTGGGTAGGGACATATTTACACATCGGAATCTTCAGTACCATAGTTTAGACTGTTTTTCAGTGAATCAAATTTCTAATAAATTCTTAGGAACAGTTTGAAAATGAGCTACCCAGTAAAATTCAGTGAAAATTAATGAAGAAAGAAGCAGCTATAGAAAACTTAACTGGAATAAGGGAAAACTTGGCATTATAGCATCTGAGGGTTTTTGGGACAGAATATGTCCTCAATGGTTCTGTAACTTTTTAACAACAGATCTGGAAAGGTTTTGCTCAACGCAGGAAGACAAAAAAAGAGAGAGATGAAGAAATGATCTTTATTGGTATGGTGAGTATCACAATCTTCATTTTTTGGGAAACCAAGTTTTACTTCCTGGAAAGGTTTTGCTCAACACAGGAAGACAAAAAAAAAAGAGAGAGAGATGAAGAAATGATCTTTATCAGTATGGTGAGTATCACAATCTTCATTCTTTGCAAAACCAAGTTTTACTTCCTGTGACAAGGTAGATAGGGGAAGTTTTCAAAAGTGTCTAGCAATTTAGCTGCTTCACTGCAGACAGCAATACAAGATAGGTCCAGAGACTGGTCTCTCATGTGCTAAAAAATGTACCATGTCCTGGCTCAGCTCACCACCCTTTACCCCTTTGATCCAATGTGCCAACTAGTGAGCGCCATTTTGTGTCTATATGCAGAATCTTTTGATAGAGATGGCAAATCAGGTAATTGACCACCAAGCGATTAGAGCCCAACATACTGCGCTTGTTTATGTTATCATTACTAACATTGAATAACAATAGATGCTTCTGATTGCCTTTGGGAAAGTAGAGGATGAGTTTGGGTTGGCTCACTCACATTGGGTGGGACTGAGTGAAGGTAGGGATTAGTAGTGGTCGAGACTGACTGTATCTCTGATGCCTAACATAAGACTGGAAAATTGGCATAGTAGTGAAGCGGTTCATTGCGTTCATGGAAATTACATTGAACTTGATACCTTAAGTTTTATTGTGATTGTATATCTGTATTGAGATTTTACTCCTTCACTGTTACTCTAGTATGAGGTATGTTAGAAAAGTCTGTCTCTCAAGTGAGGGAAAACATAAATGGTACATTCATGATCAGCCCACCTCCCCCCACCCTCTCTTGCTTTTTGATGCAATTTCCAAACATTGGCCAGATTTTTGCACCAATTTACAGAATCTTTCGATAGATGCCGCAAACTAATGATTGGCAGATGATTAGCAATGAATGCCCAAAATCAAGTGTATAATCTGTTTTTTCATATAATAGTTAGTAATATTAAATAATAGCAATGCTTCTGACTGCTTGTGGGAAATTAGAGGATGAATGATGATTGGCTGCAGACAGTAGAGTGCAGTTGGGGGTTAACAGTGGACAGAGTGAGAGAGCTCAATCCTATTGCTCATGCTCAGCTCAGAGTAAGCAAAACTGGAATAACAGGGAAGCAGTTAGTTATTCAACTGTTGACAACTGTGACTTTCAATTTCTATGACTTTATTCTTTGTTATTAATTTATATTTTTTGTTTTGGCCCCTTTACGATTTATGGGCTTTTGTGTACTTTCAACTAGTGGTTGTTATGTCTCTATGACTATGAGGCCATTCTTTGATCACTGTCATTCATTGGTTTGTTAGGCTCCACCGCCTTTGCCAACCAACACCAAGAACTTACCCCAAACCTTCGCTGTGAAAACTGAGGAGCTTCGCCGCAAAACACAGGATGTTCATGAACATGAATTCCAGCAAGCTCTTGTGAACATCAGAGAAAACATTGTGCAAAATGAAGGTCCAGATATGAAAGAGGGCATGATGGACCAAATTAGACAGTGGTTTATTGAGTGCAGGTTTGTCACATTCTAGCAACATCATCTTTTCTTTGTTTTCTCGTCTTGTAGCAGTCAGATTTCAAGAGGTAAGATTAGATCAACCTCATTTGTCGTTGACAAAAAATTTTGTTGATAACCTATGGAGTAATGATATAACCAGTATAACACTAAGTAGCACACATATACACACATACACACACAATCAAATACACAAATATGCTGGTTTATCTATGGCTAATTAAAGTTTTTAGAAATTGTTTTTAGGCTCAGTGTCACACATTCTTTATATTATGACTTAATTGGGCAACACTCCACATGTCACTGTCAAAGGGAATTTTTAGGCCAGAAGTATTGATGAATTAGTAGAAATCATTCTTACACTGACTTCAACAGTGCATGATGTGCAGTCTCTTGTTAGTGACCCATGTTTTCTCCTTTCTGAAAATTCACTGTGAATCTTAGGCTTATATCTATTTAGCCAATATGTATATTTTTTGTTAGGCTTTCAATTAATTATTATCATTTTTTTTTTTACACCCTCAGGGATGCAACTGGCAAGTTCCCTGAATATCCTGATGCTGATGATGGAGGCTCAGCTGCCATTTTTAAAGAGAAAGATCCAGCAGAGTTGGAGAAGGAATTGACTGAGAAGGTCAGTTATGCTGTAGGTCTTATTCATGATCTGTTAACTTACCGGTAGATGTTATGAATTACAAATCTTTGACACAATTGTAATGTGTGAGTTCTTGTCCACAAATTTTTCTAGTCTAAGTTCATATTCATTCGTTGTCGTAGCATACTAAGCTGTGCTTTATTTGATCTATATTTAGCTATGGCTTCTGACTTGTGCGTTGTCTTTTTTTAGACTGTACATCAGGTTTGTCATGTTTTCCTCACAGTGCATGATTGAAAAGCATAATTTATGCAGTTACTGGCATAAATTATTAAAACAGAATGCTGTAGAACTGTGATCTTATTATTTTTATAATAATGTCATTAATTCATGTGCATGATCCCTCTTCTCCTGAAGTGGTCTTGTAAATCTTATAAGGGGTGATGTTGACCAAGAGAGGAATGCATTGTCACTGAATAAGTATGGTCATGCCATCTGTGATGCATCTTATCAATTTAATCTTAATGGTTGATATGTCTACCTGCCAGTCTCTAATGAAAAGAATCTGCAGCTCAGTTTTCAAGAGCACAAAAACTGAAATTGTAAATGCATAAAGAACAAAAGCAAAATGAAGCTTCTGTGATTCTTATATTCATTGTTATGGCTATGAATGAATGATCAAACTCATGATTGTTTCACTTTCATATGGCCAATTTTGTCACGGTGAATCGGTTGTCAGCATTTGTAAGCCAGATTTGTGCGATGTCTGTATGGGGGTGCAGTTAAGCACTACCAGTATCATGGCAGTATTTTGCATGAGAAGTCCTTTCATTCGCATATATTATCTCTAAACTATTTGCTTTCTCATTTTAATGTGTAAGTGTTTCAGCACAAATAAATGCTCAGTGAGTTGTTTTTGATGGTCTTTGTGTTTGAAAAGGTTTCTTGCCTTGACCTGAAGCTGATTACTGTGCACTAAATCTCTTTTGGATATGGTAAGGAAGTCCTAATTGACTGGTTACCCATATCTTGTTGACTCAGGTTCTTCACTTGTTCACTTTGTTCCTGTTTCTGTGTGTATTTTTATGAGCTATGTTTTTCAGGATTTTAATCTTTCCACTGTTTTTTTGCCATTCCTGTTTTTTGATCTCTTCCTTATCATTTACGAATCAAAATCTGTTTATGTGACAGCCGATATTCCCCACTTGCATCAACAAGCACATACTAGGTGCATTAAATTCCATTTAACTCTGTTTTTACTTTGTTGTGCTTGACCATAGCATTAGACTTGCAGTTATGATGCTGAGTTGAAACAATTTTTTTTGTTTATTTAAAGACCCCAAAACATGACCGTTTATATTTAAAACAATCTCAGCTGAAGGACTTCTTTGCACAGCCTCATGAGAAAAACTCATTCTCTGGTATAAGTAGCCTATTGCAGCTGCAAAATAATAAATATATTTCTATGAGTGACACTGAAGGTCATGTAAATATGTAAGATCAGATTGACTGACTTGAGCTTACACTAAATCATTTGTCAGTTTTATTGATATCAGGAGGAAGACACAAAACAAATGTAACATCCTGTTGTCTTTAACACATTTCAAATAAATTATGATTATCTTGCAAATAATAGTGGATAACATCTTTCCCTAATTCAGTCCCTCTCCCCCTCTTCCCCTTCTCCATTGTTTCATGCTCCAACTGGTAGATGCAGAGTAGCTAATTATTTAGACCTATTATTTGTATGGAGAAGGAAGGGGAAATAGATGATTCTTTCCCTGCTGGGAACCCCTAGATCTACCACTAGCTACAGAGCTCTCTCTGCTCACTTCAGTGTTTGTTATGTTTGCGTATCAATGTAGTTTTTGATACATTTAATGTTGTGTTAACATTTTTTTTTTCAACTGTCCTCAATGACAGGATGATGGCAAGGGGAAAGGCAAGAAAGGCAAGGACAAGAAGAAAGACAAGAAGAAAGATAAAAAAGACAAGAAGGGAAAGAAAGGGAAGAAAGGAGATGATGATGTAAGCAATCTAATGTCTGATGAGTATAAAACTTTATCACTTCAGTGTTTGCCTGTTTCGAGTGGCAACCGTGATTTCTTGCAGTTGAATGACACATGTATGAAACTAATGATATTATTTTAATATTTTAATGTTATATAGTTTGAAAAGCAATCAATATTTGTGCTTGGATGATTTGTGTTTGTGATAAAAAGTCATTCAATATACAGCTTCATCAGAGTAGTAAATAAGATAGGAAATCATTCAATATATAGCAATTTTCATTTTGGTGTGGGTGGTAGGTCAGATAGGAAGTCAGTGTATAGTAAATCATATTTTTATCTGGCTGGTTGATAAGATAGGAAGTCAGTCAGTATACAGCAATTCCCTTTTTGTCTGGATGGTAGGTAAGATAGGAAGTCTTTCAGTACGCAGTAATCCATACATATTTTGTGCAAAAATAATAGATAAAGGTTGATCAAAAAACAAACAGAGCAGCAATGCTGTGTCATTGAATAGATTTGTTCTGACCAAGTGAATGGCTGGAAAATCCTGTCTGTTTTTAGCAGGGGGTACAAACAGTCCAAAATGTTCACTGCCATTTGATATGGACCAAAAAAAAAAACAATGCGCGGGACCAGTGACAATTGTTGTCAGGTCTCGTGGTGGAGCGGTGATACACATAAGTGAGTGCTCTATTTTTAGCAGAAGGTACAAACAGTCCGTCAGGGATTTCCAGGTATGTGCTTAGTCGAATATGAACCATTGTGAGTGTCATCATATGATCAAAAGGATTTTGAATTCCATCACAACTTAAGGAGGGGGGCGGGTCCTGAAATTTGGATTTTGCTAAAAAAATGCGATTTTGGGTTTTTTGTTTTCCCTTAAAAGGTCGGCCTTTTCTGCGTATTAAAATGGGATAAAAAAGTGGATATGTCCATTCTAATGTGTTTGACCAATGGTCATTCAAGGTTAGGCCTAGTCTACTGTCAACCATGATTTGGCTCCACCTGGCTGCTATATGCAGTCGCAGATCATCACTATTTGATTATATGTAGGCAAAGAGTGCATAAA
>JBCEWB010776911.1:0-16533 GCA_039654565.1 Peronia peronii | reverse complement strand
TATCTATCTATCTATCTATCTATCTATCTATCTATCTATCTATCTGTCTGTCTGTCTGTCTGTCTGTCTGTCTGTCGATCTGTCTATTTATCTATCTGTCTCTCTATCTATCCATCTATCTATCTTTCTATCTACTTCCTGCCTGCTTGCCTAAATAAACAGAAGTATCACGAAAACCTATAAAGTAGTGTGAAGTAGCCCAAAAATAAACCAGTTCTACCATGACTGTTGTTAGTGAGACCACATATTCACATACATGCATACACTGATACGTTTGCTCCATCACATAGTACATATGCTTACTTCTCTAACCTTGGATTATCATAATGAGGTTTTTCGAGGTTGGTCACATCATGGAGAGATTTTCGTTTACACGCTGATTTGTGTACATGTTCTATGCATGACAGGCAGTTGTTGACCAGTGATGACTTCAGAGATCACCCATACCATAGTATAACCAAATCCTTGTGTGAGAGATGTTTCTTCGGTCATATGACGGATCTCAAAATGTCTTACTGGATGTCATAATATTCACCCATTTCATGAAGGAGTGTATCATCACTATATACCTCTGGATGAGATTCCAAAGATAATTTTGAGGAGTCGTTACATTTACGGAAAGGGTTTAAATGAGTAAACACGCCAGTTCGTGAGAATGAGATAGAAAAATCAAGACACAGCTTTGTCACAATCTAGTGCACAATTCGTCGGGAGGCGTCCCGATGATCCTTGGCGAAAGTGGAGGGCTAAAGATAAGAAGAAGAAGAAGAAAAAAGAAGAAGAAGAAGAAAGAAGAAGAGGAAGAGACAGAACAAGAAGAAGAAGAAGAAGAAAATATTCCTGGCTTTGGGCATGCAGATTAGAAGATTGTCTCAAGTAACATAACATAACATAAAACAAAACAAAACAAAACAAAACTAAACAAAAAACAAAACAAAAAACAAACAAACCAAACAAAGAAAACAAAACAGAACAACAATAACAACAACAACAACAAAGAAAACAAACAGACGACATTTTACATAAGCCCTTTTGTGAGAGGTTTGAGAATTGTTTCCAACTTACCAGTGTAATAGTATTTAGGCCTATGCTCTTGTCAAGATTATCAAGTTAGAAAGGAGAACTAAAACAACTGCCTCTTCAACAGCTGTCACTAGCTTGCCAACAACACTAACCCAATGACAGAACATTATAAAGAGGCATTAAATGTGTTAAAAAGACAACAATACAAGCTCAAGGATTCAGATAATTATGAGCACAAACAAGCATACCTGGGTCAGATCGACACGAGCAGGAAAGTGTCGATGAAACTTGAAGTGATCCTCTCCAATGAAAATATTAGATTTTTGTCCTTTCCCTTCAGATTTGATTGTCTTTTAAATTGTTGTTGTTGTAGTTGTTGCCGCAGTTGTTATTTTTGATAATGTTTACAACAATTGCTGTTGTTATTATTTAAGTAAGTGGCCAAGAAAGAAAAAGAATAACCGCAGGACAGTAAGTTGTAGCAGTGACACACACACAAACACACACACACATACAGAGGGAGAGAGAGAGAGAGAGAGAGAGAGAGAGAGAGAGAGAGAGAGAAAGGGGAAATGAAGCATTTCCTGCTTCAGAGTAACAAAGTCTAGTCTTTTCGTTTCCTGCTGGAAATCCCAGCTAATTTTCTACGCGAATATAATGCCAGGTCATACTGTTATTTTGCTATATGATCGGAGAATAAAAGATTGTCTTCTAGGTTCGGTTACAGAGTTCTATAAGAAAATATCACGTTCATCTTCACCATCACTTATTGTTTGCCGTCTCTGCTTCTGTCTCAATCCTGTCCATTCTCAGATGTTGTTCTCCATCTCTCCCTTTGCTTCCCCTCGTCTGCGGCTGCCTCTTATTACGCCTTTTAAATGATTCTTGCCAAGCTTGACCTCCGGGACACATGGCCGCACCATCTCAGTTTTCATTTATTCACTACAATGAAGCTATTTTTGTGAAGTCCTATAGCATCCTTGGTCTTCTTGTCGACCTCTATAATCCCCAAGGATTTTTTTCTGTAACATCGCATCTCAATTGCAAGGACCCCCCGCCCCCCCTTTTTTTAAAAAAAAAGTAAATTTGCATCGAGTGTCCACGTTTCACTGGTGCAGAAGAATGCTGCCATAACATAAGCATAAGATGGACCTTTGAACAAAGGCTCATAGTCTTGTTTCTGTATTATCAATGCAGTCGCTGTTTGTGCTATTCTTGCTACAATTTTCGATTTTCAGCTACATCTGATGTGATAGAACTCAATATTGAAAGATCTTCAGAGCCTATAATCTTGTTCCATTGGCTACTATTTCATAGATGATGCTTTGTGTGTTGTTTATCATATACTTAGTCTTCTCCGCGCTGATTTCCATGCCAAATGCCGGGGCTTAGCAAGCTCGTCTTCCTATCCTACAAGCCTGTCAATGTCGACTGCAGATCGTTTTAAATGTGGATTTAAAATATTCATGAAAATAAAGATAGGGATATGAAATTTAAAGAAAAATAATTTTAAAGAATTGTTGACTCAAATAGATCAAGAGAGAGATTGGGATAGACTAGCCTTTTGTAATGCTAAATGCATCAGAGCTCTTATTTAGCACACGTTGAGACCAAGCCTAGGAGGACTGAAGGGTTCTGAGGTATGTAAGTGCTAAGACTCCCAACAGTTGATATTGCTGGCGTTGGTTATTAACGGTATACTTTTCCAAGAAATGAGTCTGTGTATGGTTCCTAGATAATTATAGGTGTTGCCTTCCTTGTCACACTGTGGAGTTTTCATATATATCACAGTCAAAGGATGTCTCAAACATAAAATAAAATAACGTGAAGATAACAACATTGGCATATTTAAGAGAAAAGCAACACTAGCAAAATTTTATACTTGCTATCTAGGGATTATCTTAGCCGAGAGTTAGGTGTTTGCTCTTGTGGCGAGAAACTTACTTAGAAGGTTCGAAACTCGAATCCTACCCGAAGATGGGAAAGATTGGAAGATTAGATCCTACATTTTGTTCAGTGACTCAACGGCTCCCTGGTTTCTTGAGAAGCCCGATGCTAGCCTCTCGGATAAGAACGAATATATTTTGGAGGTGGCGCTTGTACGTTACGCAATTAAAGAACCCTTGGAAGTTTAAAAAAAAAGGGATAACGAATAGGCGGAGACACCGCTGTTCAGGCAAAATTTCTACCCATGAAAATTCTTCTCACCAAACTGCGCAGGCACTTAAAACCGGGATAATCCTACTTTCTTAGGATTGAAAGACTGCATATGTAATAAAAATGTTTGTTCCCTCAGCAAGATCTTTCTAACAAAATAAAATGATCATCGAAGAATATCTTGATACTCGTAAAATGTTTCCTAGGCCACCCACGCCTTTTACAGATGGCTTAATGAAAAGCTATTTGTTTGCAGAGTGCTGAGAAAACTCTGGAGAGAGAGAGAGAGAGAGAGAGAGAGAGAGAGAGAGAGAGAGAGAGAGAGAGAGAGAGAGACTAGAAGGAAAGGAAATTCACACTTATTTTTTTTTTTTTTCTTTTTTCATTCTTCCTGTCCAAACACTACATTACGAAACAATCACCAGTCTCCTGCTCATGTAGATAAACTGTTTACTGTTATAATGTAAATGTTATGAAATTGGCCAAAGTGGGCTATAAGCTTCTTCAAAATTCTGTCAGCGAAGTTGCAATCATTGTTTTTAAGAGAGGCCAAAAAATATAGATTATAATCATAATAACAGCGAGTGAGGGAAATGCTTAGAAGATGTAAAAGAAAGTGTTTGTTAATTTGGTTGTTGTCATTTTTTCTTTTCGTTTCGGAAGATTACGAGACCTCCCACAACGTCAAAACTGAATTATGTGTTGTCCTCCACTTTAGTCATGGGGCGAACATTTTCCCGAAACAGTTGGTTGGGTTAAATAAATGACCTTGAACTTCAATATTCCCCACCTTCTTCTTCAGAGGAACTGCCATTAATGTCGGGGAGTTCCAATCAAAGAGACAAAATAATATCAATAATAATATAATAATAATAGAGATGAAAACACCAACAAGATCTAATTCTACATATTTTCTGTTTGTTTCTTTTTGTGTGTTAAGTTAGTTGCCGGTTAACACTCTTAAATTTAAGACATTTCGTATAATAATAATAATAATAATAATAATAATAATATAACAGCAATAGTCATAACATTAACAATAATGAAATTAAACAAAATGAAACGAAACAAAACAATACACAAACAAAGAGCAAAATCCTCTTGTGTCTTAAAAATAACAGTAATTTTCAGTGCCATTGTCATACTATTTGTTTTTTGTTTATTTGTTTGTTTGTTTTTGTCTCACTGTTGTTCAACATCTGGTTTTCTCCCCCTCTTCACAAAGATGAGATAATCATGATTATTGCCATAACAATTTTCAATTGCCGCGAAATTTCAAGCCTGTTTTGTCAAGCTGTCTTTTGTCATGATTCTGCTTAATTGGACAATCTACTAATTCGCTGTTTTTTTCCCTTTGGTTTGTTCTCTTTAACATTTAAATGTCCTTTTTGTGTTCTTTTAAAATAATTTAATGTCTATTATTGACTCTGGAGCTGATAAAGAAGTTTGACGATTAATGTTGAATTGTCCTTCCCCTTCCTTTATTATTGTTGACATCATTTTCTATTTATTTGATCATGCAGTGGTGTATTGATGTTTTTTTCTTGTTATGTTTTTCTTTTTCTGTCACAGACAGACAATTTAATTTTTTCATCGAATTCAGCATGTTCAGATTAAAGAGAGTAGTTAAAAAAAAAAAAACTGACTGGCTGGAAAGATTGGCATGATCACGCCGCCATCTTGGATTTTGGCTGCTCTACAATGGCAATCTTTGAAATTTATCTCCTGTACCAAATATTAACGGAACTTCAAAAAACGTAGTCAACGTGCTGTTTGGCACATTGTCTTAAAGGGTTACACATTTTCAGCTCTGTGTGTGCTAAAGAACCATTTGTACAAAATTTCGAAAATGCCATGTAATGACATTTCACGTTTAGCCTTTTTTTTCGTTAAAAAATCTGTTTTTGTCCGAAACTTAAAAACATGATGGGTCGTGGACACGTACTTTTTGTGACAATGATGTATGCCAATTGTCGTTAGAATCAGTTTCATAAATAGAAAACTAGATAGCAAAATAGTACAAAAACTCAGGTTTTGAGAAAAATGTCTTTAAAGATTTAAGGGGGATTTTTTTTTTTTTATTCGGGTTTTAGCCTCAAAACAGCCTTATCTTGGGAACGAGCTCTCTCTTCATGATTTTTGTAGCTTTTTTTGTGCCTTATCATGATTTCATGTTCATATCTTTTCACGACTTTCGCTCTCACCTCTTATCATCAAAATGGCGCCCATAGAGTCACTTTTGGGTTCTTGTGGGCTTATATGTGTCCTCCAGATTTTTCTTTGTTAAAATCAACAATGCATTGATTGTGATAGATAGTTCACAAATGTATTCTGAAGGAGCAGAAATTAAAGAGAATTTCACTCTTCCTAGGAGGTGAAAGTTCATTTCAGAACATCTGGTAAAAGTCTACATTGATATTCTGCGTGATCGTGAAAATATTTCGTTCAGAATGATCACCCAATGTCCATTCCTGGCATTAGAGAGCAAGATATTGCTAGTGGAGGTCACAATCAGGTGCTTTATGCATATTTTGACTATATCCAGTGGAATATTGATGATTTGCCTCTGCATATAGCAACCAGACGGAATCAAATCCTAACTGGCAGTAAGCCAGGGTCAACCGTTAGGTGATCATGAGTCAAACATGCAAGAATGAATGTATCAGCTTTCAAATATTTTTATATTCACAAAAGACAAACCCTTTCGAAGAAAAAAAAAACAAACGACAATCCATTAAAAAAAAATGATCACAAACATATTTCACAATGCTCCCCCCCCCCCCCTTTTTTCCCCTTTCGTCTTCCAATTTAAGCTTTTGAAAGAGATGAACAGTTAAATTTTGAGACCTCCATTACCATTCCCTTTTTATTTCTAAGGTCTTTTTGACATGTGCATGATGTATTTGCTCTGTTTATCTTTTGGAACTATCTCATTCACATTTCTATGTCTGTTTTCCCCTCAAGATCCGTAATTGATTTTGGGGCTTTTGACGAATTCAACAATTAATTTGTTTTAAATTTTCGTTCCCCATTCCTTATTATCTTTGTCTTCGTTTTTAAATTATTTTATCACCCGGCAATGGGTTCGTTTTTTTTTTATCTTTCTCTTACGTGGTGTTCTGTATAATGTTGTCAATACTTTTTTTTTCAACCATCTGTATTGATTCTACAACTTTTAAAGAATTTAACAATTAATTTTGAATCCTCTTTGCCCATTGCGTTTTATTTCAGCCTTCTTCGGATTATTATTTTATCACGCCGCAATATTATTGTTGTTTTTCTCCTTTGCTTTACTGTGGTATTCCCTTTGGAATTTTCAAGATTTTAAAAATTCTTTTTAAATATCTGTTATTGATTCTCTAACTTTTGAAGAATTCAAGAATTAGTTCTGAATCCTTATCTCCCATCGCTCATTTATACTTTGAATCACCCTTTATTCTCAATGTCTTTTTTTTTTCATTATTTTATCAAACGGCATTGTTGTGTCCGCGTCTAAACCGATGAAGAATACGGTGTCTAAAACATGTATTTTTTTTTAATGCTGTTATATGTGTGTGAGTATGTTTGTGTTAATGCGGTGAGTGTGTTTGTGTGTGTGCGTGTAGGAATGACTGAGTGTGAAAACGGATGCTTTTCGAGTTACAAGACACTTCAATTAAGCTTCAGGATGCCAATAATTAGTTTCTGTTGACACATCAATAATAAACTTCTTTCAAAATGTGTCTGATCGTCAAACAAATGCGACTTATTAAGAGTCGCGTCTTTAATGTGTTTGACAATAAACATTTCTGATAATGCTTACTGCAAACAGAGGCCATTGTTTTTGCCTTGCACATGAAGAGCATTTCAACTGCATGAAACATCCGTAATTGGCCAATTATTTCTGTTGAATTAACACACAATGAAACAAATGAGAGAGAGAGAGGAGGGGGGGGGGCGAGATGCATAAGATGAGGAACGTGGGTGAGAAGGGACAAAAGAATGATCGGGGAAAGAATAGAAAGAAGATAGAAAGAAGAATAATACATAATGAGTGAGAGAAAAAGATAGAGAGACTGGGCCGGTAAGGGGACAGGACGAGGGGAGGGAGTTGAGAGAGAGAGAGAGAGAGATCGAGAGAAGCGTTTGAAAGGTGATCGAAAAGGGTATTAAGAATGAGTGGAGAAGGTATAGGGAGAAAGAGGGCGAGAGAGAGAGAAAGAGAGAGAGAGAGAGAGAGGGGGAGGAGATGGGAATAGAGGGCATGGATAAAGAGTGAGAGAAATGGAAAAGAGTTAGGGAGGGGTGAAAAGGAGGACAAGAGGAAGTGAAAGGAGAGAGAGAAAGAGAGTGAAGAATACGTAAGAAGAGGAGAGTGGGCGAGAAAGGGAAAACATATGAGTGGAGAAGGAGAGACAGAGAAAGACGAAGAGAGAGAGAGGAATGAAAGGAAAAGATAAGAAAGAGAGAGCGAATGAGGGAGGGATGACAGTAGGATGGGAGGGAGTGAGCGGGGAGAAAGAGGTAAAGAGAAAGGGAGAAAGACAGATTTATAAAGACATCACATGGTATTGGAGAATCAGTATAAGCACACAGAGTGTTAATTTTCTCTGATGGAGATTGTCAGTTCATGGAAATCAGATTGTGCCGGCATCATGTCTGACATTAAGTGTTGTCACTTTCGCTGACTAGGAGATAAGTAAAGCCAAGTTGATCTAAATTGAGCTAAGCTAAGTTAAGCTAAGTTAAGCTATGCTCTATTCTCCCTAGAGAGAAACATTCTTCACAACTGAAAGAATGTTGACGTGATACTGATTGAGTTGCCTCTCCCTCCCGTAGAGGAATACAAATATATAGACATGCAGTTAAAACGGAATCTTAGGCACATATTTGTTTGATATTTGGAAAACACGTTTTAATTCTATAACTTCTGTGCCATTTTCCATGGTAGTTTTGCTATAAATCTATCCCTGACATCAATCAGAAAAATATGATCAATCAGCACTTATTTAACCAGTTCCACGAAATAAAGTTAGAGAGAAATTTCAATGCAGAATGTTTTTTTTTTAAAAGGCAAAGAACATGATGTAAAGAAGTAAAACAATAACGTACATAAATCAAGACACAAGGAAAAAACAGTGAGGCATGTCTTGATCAAACAGTGAAAACAAAAAAGCGTGTGATACAAGCAATAGAATAAAATAAACAGATTAAAACATACAGAACGAAGTGTTCATCATTTTGTAGACTAAAAAAGGACAGAATAAAAAACAGAGACACTTTTCGAAACTATCATTTTATAGATGAGCCAAAGTGATCATTATCTTTCTCTCCAGTCTCCGTTCGTTGTAAACATCCCTCTCAACAGCAACTTGCATGTGTGCAAATCTGATTCATTTTTAGCTTAAAAATAACCATGCTTGGACATGCTGTTCAATTATATAATATCACTGAAATCGATGCAAGATGCACCTACGTGAACAGTATAACTGTCTGTTTAGATAGATACAATTTGGGTGTGGATCCGTTGAGTGTTTATTGTCTTCGTTCCGGTGAATTCATGAGTGGGAAATGAGTATTTACGACAAGGTCGCCATTCAGACTGACATGGCATTTGGCTAACCACACGTAATTACTTACAGCTGCCTGACAGCTGGCAGTGCCCACATGCCTGGGTATCTAAACTCGCATACATATAACATGTACAGACAGATACCACATAATATCTATCCTTCTTGGATGTTTGTGGGTTTAAGATATAAAGATTCGAAACAGATCCCCAGACATCGAAAAAAAGAATAGATTTGCTTCGCGGAATATTTAAGAGTCATAAATTAATGAGCAAGCAAGATGACACATTAAACAAATCGAGAAAAACCAGATCAACACAACCCCACTGCCCCTTTATCCTAAAATAATGCAAAAATAGGCCATGCTCGTCGGGATCTTTCTATTATCGTCATCACAAACATAGCATTTATCATTATTGCTGTTATTAGTAGACAGTGGCTAGCCGGACTTAAGTCCGTGTAGTTTTGTAATTCTAGCCCGACTTAAGTCCACGTCATTATCATGTAGCGTTGTTCTAGCTAGCCTAGCATTAACCCTTATTCTAGTCCTAACTTACTGATCGAAGCCTCGTGTAGTCGAATGATTCAAAAGTCGGCAGGAAAAATGATGACATTATAAGTTTGAATAGATACGAAGGCGTGTCGAACTTTAGTACGGCCAAACATTTATTTCATTAAAGGCCATGGGACATGAAGATTAGCTGAACTTAAGTACGACTAAATACTTCGTTATTAGTACCACAGGCGTTGCTGCTCCTTATAGCCATCTTTGTCATTGCCTTTAGCACAATCTTCACTCTGACCATCACAGCAGCATAGCATCACTGTCAGTATATGTATGACCATCACCATCATTTATGATTGAATAAAAAACAGCGATTAAAATTAAAGGCATTACCGACCATATCTACCATCAATACCCCCCTCCCACACACACACACACACACTAATGGACATACAAGGATGTAGCTCAAATACAGCCTTAATCAAAGCAACCACCGCTAAAGAGAGTCAGTATTGGCTATAACAGATCATTATTCTGTAGACAAGCGTCCATTTCAGGTGCAGTGACTACAACTTCGTCACCAGAACACCATCATCTTCATGACAGCCTCTCAACGAGCGTGGCATCATAACAATAGGCTCACTAGAACAACACCATCGTGACGACACCATCACCACCACAACAGATCAATAGCAAGAACAACAACAACCACGTGCAGCAAGAGACACCTGTTTCAAAACAACTTTCATTGCTGTCATATAACAACATTTGCCGGGTCACCAGCAATGTATGTAACACCCCTCCCCCCCCCCGACCCCACCCCCTTTCCCTCCCCAGTTAAAAAAAAACCTAATTGTCTTCATTGCGATAGAACAAATAATTATTATTCCATGATCATTAAGATAATAATTTATCTGGACCTCGCAAGGAAAAAAAAAAAGAAAAAAAAATCTTTTCTTAAGCTATTTAAATGTAGAATATTCCAGGACTCCCGAGAACATGCACTAGTTTCGAACAACGGTGAGCTCATGATTGCTCAAGTGTGCATTATGTGGTGAATGCTTATAATTATGCGTTTGCCTTCGACCATGTGCAGTTGCAAAGTGTCTGAATATTTGTTTGTTTACGAAAATTATAGAGATGTGCGTAAGTGTGTGTCACTGTGTATTCTGTGAGGACATAACACGCAGATAAGGCCATGAAAGCCTCCTATTTGCTCCCCCCCCCCCCCCCCACCTCCTTCCCCCTCTCCCTATCCGGAGAACAGAAGACTGAGTACCAAACTGTGAAACTCAAAGCATTCTTACTTTCTTTCTGTCTTTCTTTCTTTTTTCCTCTTTCTCTCCTTCATTCTTTCTTTCTTTTTTTCTTTTTTCTTTCTGTCTTTCTAACCTTCTTTCTTTCCTTGAGCCTTTCTTTTTTGTCTCTCTTTCTCTGTTTCCGTCTTTCCTTCATTCTTTCTCTCGTTCTTTTTCTTCATTATTTCTCTCTCTCTCTCTTTTCCTCTTCTTCTTTTTTCTTCTTTTTTTTTCTTACACAGGTTATGATAACTCGTTTCTGAGATTAGCGATCCACGAGCTTATAACAATCTTGTGTTACATGGAATAAATATACATTTTGATCCTCATTTTCTGCAAATGTCAGTGAAGAACAGCGAGTTTGCTCTATCCATGTTCATTGATATCACGAACATGTAATAAGTGCTGGCTCACGGGGTGGGGTGGGATTGGGGGGGGGGGGGGGGGAGGGGGGGATGGTTTTCAGCTCTAGCCTTAGTCTCGACTGCTTTTTCCCCCCCCCCCCCCCCCCCCCCCCCCCCCCCCCCCCCCCCCCCACACACACACATACAGACAGACAGATACAAACTATCCAACACATTCGCGACAAACGCATAGAAACACTAAAAACACCCACCCACCTCCACACATACACATACAAACTACTCAACACACAAAACACCCATCCGCTCCACACATACAAACTACTCTACACACGCGACAAACACATAGAAACACACAAAGACACGAGTGATTTTTGCCTATGACAAATTAATGTTCCATAAACTCAGTTTTCAAAAATTATCTTTTTAAACAATTTCATGCAAAGTTTCTTTCAAACATATTGTTCTGCTCTTAAAGGAGTTGTATTCACAGATTTCATAAATAAACCTACAAAACGTTTACAAAATTATAAAAGACAAGAACAGGAAAAAGTGACAAATAATAATAATAATAATAATTTATATTGTTACATCTTCTGAAAGGGCATCTCATTCTCGAAGCTAAAGACTGAGAACCTCTGATACTGGAATCTGCAATTGGAGAGCTTGTCTCCACACATCGTGTCATTTCGCCGTAATCATTTTATTGTCCTTTTAGGTTTTCACCGAAATTAGGCCAGGGCTATTATTTCAATTGTAGCAATCTTTGATCCATTTTACTCTTTCCAGCAAGATCTAGAACTTTCCAGCCCTTCCTGGTTCAGAGGTTCTCTCTGTCTTCAATTCACGAGTAAATTATGAATGTTTGCCAACGGAGTCTCACTGGAATAACGCTGTTATGCCTAATCCACCCAGTTACATCAATACGGGAAGAATATCACAAAAAATACTGGACCATATTAGCATATAATAAGACATATTTTTCAAATAGCTAGGTTGCTTCCTTTGCCAAGTACAAGAAGTATAGGACAAGCACTACAAAGAAAAAAAAATCATCTTTTCTCTCGTTATACAGAAAACGTGAAGCAAGAAATGATGAAAAAATTATCACGGGAAAAAAATCATGATATGGTAAATGTTTCTGAATTTCCCGATACCTACGTTTCAAGTAGTAAGAGAAACAATTATTCTCTCCTTCTTTGCAATGCTTGTTTTACACCTCTTGCACTTGGCTAAAGGAAGTAATTTAATCGACGGTCAAAATGGCTTATTGCTTCAGTCTTTCAGTCACACTGGGTAACAAAACCCTATTTACAGTTACACTAAGGTAACAATATCACACGAGCATTCACATTAAGGTACCAAACCTCTCCCTATCTCTGTCACACCGGAGTATCAATACATATACACATCTACAATTACAATGGAGTAACAATGCCATCTTTACAGTCGCTCTGAAGTGATAAGGTAATACATGTTGAAGTAATTGCGCCATAATTACAGTGACATCTAAAATACCTAGTCCTCTGTGCAATTGAAGATGCAATCCCCCATTAAGAGCTACAAAATGAAATTAAACAATCACACAAATATTGTTTTTAACCATCGCTATTACTTCCCTTTCTCTGCCACAGGGGATGTTGAAGAAACAGTGTAAAAAAGGAAAAAGTCACTTTTCTTCTTGTCATTTGAAAAGCTGATCCCAAAATGTTTTTGCCAAAATTATTACGATATCCTTATGCAAAGCATTTTTTTGTGTATAATTTCCTATAATGTACATTTTATACAAAGAGTGTAAAAGTCATTTATTCCCTCTCTATGCTGCTTGTTCAACGCCCTTGTGCTTGGCAAAGGGAAATAACAAGGCTGGTCGAAAACAATCCCCACTGGTGAACGGGGTCGACGGTCATGGGCATTTTAAGTTCGCACTGCAATGTTACACTTACCACTGGGTCTAGAGAAACGACCACTGAAGCCAAGGTATTACAGCTATAGTCCTGTCAGATATCAATAACGCATACGCATGAAGAAGGTGACACCAACACAGTAAATAAAGTAGTGTTAAAAACAGAAGATTCTCCCATAACTAGAACAAAAGAATAGCCATCAAGACAGCGAAGCCTGGGAAATCTCGCTCATTTGTCAGAATACGACACAGAGTGACCCAATTCTTTCATTTTTTTTAGATCTTCTTTCACACAGGCTGGCTCAGAAATGTGCACATATTCTGAAGAATTATCAACATATCGTCAATCACCGCAAAGATAATGTTTTTCATTTCACTTAAAATAAATAATGATAAACATTGATTATTTGATAATTTACAATCATTACAGTTGAAATAGTTCATTGAAGATTATTTTGTTTAAATGATTCACATGACATCAATAAATTATGTCACAATTTTATAGGCTATTACAGTTTCTTGTTAGCTATCTTTTATTTGGACTGTATCGTACATTAACTTACACTAGATCTAAAAACAATAGTACTACTGGAAGGCACATCCCTTAATTTTTTCATAATGTTAGCTTGAATATAAGTATTTCTAGTGGCCATTCTTTGTTCGGAACATTTAGTATATTGAAAACTAAATATCCGAAGAGTTGGCCACGGACATATAGATCTAATGGAAACACTGGTGACTGCTTTCTTCAGACACATTGCTGGACGATTCAAAATAGATTTGTGTCTAGGAGATAAATGCTATAAGATATATTAATTTATTGAATAGATATATTTAAAAGAAAATGGAAATAACAGAAGAAAAGAAGAGGAAAAAAGTAGGGAAAAATCAAAGTAAGGGAAATAGTGAAAAAAAAAAGAATAAAATAAAAAGTAAAAAAAAATGAAAAATATATATTACATAGTGGTCTCAGACTGTCTCATTTTGTCCTTAGACCGTATGAGTGTTTCTTCTTCCGGGACGATAGCTATGTCTGTCTGGCTTTTCTATGGTCTGCCTTCTCTCAGTAAGCAGTGTATGTGGGTATGCGTATTTATCTTTATGCAGTACATGTCTATCTGTCTGTCAGCTGTTTGCCTGTCTGTGTGTCTGCCTGGCTGCTCGACTCCCAGACTTTTGACAGTGAAGAGCGGGTCTGTCTGGATGTTAGTTTTTTGTTTGTTTGTCTGAATACCTGCCTGTCTGTCTGTCCGTTTGTCTGTCTATCTATAGGGTGTGCTTGCCTGCCTAACTATTTATTTCTCAAAGAACTCGCATCTGAAGGGCGGATCTGCCTATCTATCTGTGTGTTAGTCTGTCTGCCTCCAAGTCTGGAGTATCTATGAGTTTGCCAGTCTATCTGTTGTCTGTCGTCCCGCAGCTTACCTATCAGCTCAGTGCAGACATTAATTACAGACCTCCGTGTATTGTCTATATCGATTTTCTGTCAATACCGAGGCTGTTTCCTTCCCGAGGCTGTTCATATATCTGGCCGGTGATGTTGGGATAAAGCGGTTGAGTGAGTCGGGGTGGAGTGGGGAGATGGCGGCTGAGTCTCTGTCTCATTAACTCTCCACAGATAAGCTTAAGAAAGGCTAAGAATAGAAAAATATGCATGATTAAGCAGCAGAATGAAGTTTTCATCGACAATGTATACAATCATATTATCCCCGGAATGTAAAAGAGTTAAGATGTCATTAATTTTGAAGGCTGAGAATTTCTAAATGCATATGATACATGGTGTTTCCAGACATAATAGGCTGTCATTAAGATATCTTTATGTTGAGGCCATGCTTGGTACCCTGGAATTTATAAAGTTAAAGGTGTCACCTAGTATCAGGTAAACAATTATAGTGTTAGAATAGCAGTTACATGGAACAAGAACGTAAGATTATGGATCTAATAACTTTTGAGGTTCAAAGTGTAAAATGTATTTCTTCGCTATATCTGCGTCTGTTTGTATATAATTTACGCGAACCTCTGGCCATCTCCCCAATATGACATCTCTAGATAAGGCATGCTTTCGGTAAGTCAGCCAAAAGCAAGTGCTTAAGTAATTTACTTATCTGTCTAGATTAAAAATACAAAAAATCATTTGGCAAATTAATGAGGGTCAGAGGCACACGGATTGCTTTGTTAAGTCGATCAGTCAAGATTTTTAAGGTGACTGAATTCTTTAATAAGTCAATCAGGATTAGAAGACATGACAATATAATAAAGCAGTCAAGATTAAAAATCTAAAATTTGTGAGAGTCTCTTGGATGAATAACTAATGGCTAAACTGCTTCGATCTGTGACGCTCTTTGCGCTTTTTAAAATATTATTTTATTTTTTATTTTTTTGTTTGAAAGAATCAATCGGCCAATACAAAACTTTCGACAAGTAAGCAGGAAATCAAGAGAGGAAACATGATCCCTGAAGTTTCTTCTCTTTCATCGCCTCATTCTATTCTGTGAACAAATCCAAAAATTTAAATTGAATTCTATTTCTGGAAAGCAGAGAGAAGGGGTAAAAAGGTGGACCGAGAAACAGCGACATTTAACTGCTGATAAATCGGGAATTGCGACATTAATATTTAACAGCAGTAACCTTACTACAGACTTGTATAAGGAGAACGATGGAGGCCCACAGTTTTTGCTTTTGTGTTCGTCCATTTCTTCTTCCTTCTCTTCCTCTTTTGGTCTCTTCTGTTCTCTTCCACATCTCTTACTATCTAAATTGTCCTTATTGTTAGAAAAGAAGTTACTCCTTTATTCTTAAGTGGGAGGAAAGTTAAAAATCAACACAATGCAGGAAGAATTGATCGGGTTGAAAAACAATTGACTTTGTCCACAATTTTCTAAAACTATTAGAAAATCCACCACATTAGAATACAATTACTTAAATTGTTTGGGACATCCTGACATTGCCCTGCCACTCAAAGTTTATGGCTTTATAGCGTGCGCATTATGATAGTGTTGGTGTTTTGGATGGCAGTTTATCGTTAATCAACAAAAACGCACTTGCCCTTTTAATGTTTCGTCTTTGTTTAGATTTTGATTTTGTTTCAGCCCAGTTATTTCTTTTCTGGAATATCCCGGTTATTCTGTTGTTGACATTAAAGAGGCAACGGTGGCTAACTACAAAGTTAGGTATGCAGGCAGCACACTAACGAACATGTTTTTGCGCTGGCCAACTTTGTTTTCTTTCTGTCATGCTCAGTAGAGTAAAATTGTGAATAGATTGATGCAGGCGTAATTGTTCGAGACAACAAGAAAAATGGCAATTAGATAAAAAAAAAATGATTATATTACCATAAGTACAATGTTTGGATAACACTCACAATTTTTTGCATACTATATTATTTTCACAAATGGTCAAAGTCCGACATATGCAGGACGACGTTTTGTTTCAGTGCACTATCACAAACAGAGTAAACTCCCTATGAAAATCACTAATATAGAAAGCGGCTTTTCACTCTCGAACTGTTTTAACCAGAAATCTGTCTTATGTGGAACAGCTTCCTTGTCATTGATCAATTATTAGCCTAAACATGTTCCTAGTCAGGGTTTCTATGAAGTATGATGACATCTTGTATATTCTTAGAAATTATGCCATAAATATGATTCTAAGCGGTTCCTGCACTATGAGCTTTGGCCAAGCACACTCCCATTAGATGTTGAAAGACAACAGAGGGGCGGGGAGGGGGGGGGGG
>JBCEWB010776580.1:0-14081 GCA_039654565.1 Peronia peronii | reverse complement strand
GGGGGGGAGAGGGGGAGAGAGGTTATGCTGGAGCTAAAGAAAATTGCCACTGTTATTAGGTTTAGACTAGATATAAGTATATATTTGGTATATATGTGCGTTTGTTGTAGTCATGAATTTTTTTCTTTTTTTTTTCTTCGGTTTTATATTATTTTTTGATTGTTTGTTTCTTTTGTTGATTGTAGATATAATTACGGTTATGGGTTTTCCTCCTATTTATAGCCTTCTTTTATCTAACTGATGTGCATAGAGGAATTTTTTTTCCTTCTCTCTTTACAATGGGCAAAGGGGTTGGTTTGTTTGTTTATGTTGGGGTTTAACGGCACATCAGCACGACAAACAACCATATTGTGCCAAACACGGTAAGATAGGTTTACACGTCAAGAAGAAGAGAGGAAAGCGAGCGGGACAGAGGACAGGAGCAATGAGAGAGAAAAGAGGTGTCACCCCTGGAGCGTCGAGGATGGCACTTCATGGAAGACATCTCACCGATGGCGGGCTGTCACCGCCTGCAGATGGGAGCAAAGAACCTACTTATATACCCGGGCCTCCACGGGGGGCAATCATGGGCAAAGGGAATCAGTACGGGATCATAGAGCGATACTGACAGGGTGTGAGTGTAGGTGTTTGCACGCGTCAGAGAGTGAGAGACAGAGAATGAATAGACAGGTTGATATCAATATTATTGGCATCATCATTATGTCTCACTTTGTTTCGATATCTTAAGTTTTCATGTGAGAAGGGAACTGGAGTAGACAATCATAGTCTTGGCTTTTTTCCCGTTATTTTTCGCCCATCATGTCCCATCATCTCTTTTTTTATTCTATAATGTGATGTCCAGTGCTTATTATGTTATTTCATTCTATCACATTTAATATCAAGGATCGTTTTGTTTAGTGTAATTGAAATCTTGAGAATACCCATGCCAAGGTATTTAAATTAAAACGTGAGATAAGGATGGTACCAGATTATTTGATTATATTTCAGTATGTTATGGTTATGGCGTGAAAATATAAAGCTTCATGAGCAAAATATTATTATTTGGTGATAAATTGAGCAAAAAATTATGAATAGATGTCAGATCTGAATACGTTCAATTTATTGATAAAACTGGTTGCCTAGTTACTGTTGACAGTGTTGATTAGTACTGTTTAAGGAGAAGAGTTCAGCTTAAGGCACATCTCTGTGGGAAGAAAATGATTTGTTTTCGCGAAATAGAGTAAGGTTTCATGACACTGTGGATCATACATTATCAGTATTTACATTAGAATCTCCTCATTCCTTTTTAATTTTTACCCCTGCACCGTCTTTGTGTATAGAAAATACGCCCTGTCTTTCAAATCCGTTGTTTATTGTTCTAAACGACGTATTAGTGGGCCAAGGTATTTACCTAACATTGCTCAAAATTTATAGAACCAATATAATGCGTTTCTACAACTCTAGAAGTGTTTGATTCTTTCTTATATATGAAAAAGGGAAGAAGAAAAACAGCAAAAAACACAATAAGGTTAAATCCAATCTTGTTTTATTATTAATATTATTAATTATATTAATATTATCATGTTACAACCATGACACAGATAATGTATTATACTTAGTAGAAATAAAAAAAAAAAGGATAAAAACAGGGGAGAGAGAAGAAGTCCATTAGTGACGGCAGAGAGTGAAGTATGCATCAGTCAGACCGGACTCACGTGTCAGCAAGGACAGAGAGCGATGGTGAGGGTGAGTGAGTACAAAAATCAAGGGTGTCGTTGTATAATATACCAGACTGACAGTAAAATAGAAAAAAAAACTTGGTGCGTCTTTGGGACATTATAAAAAAGTTAGTTCAAAATAATTGTGAGCTACTGGTTTGCTGTGCGAGGTCTAGCAGTAACATCAGAGGGTAACTCATCATTTTCCTTTTTTCCACAGAGAAGTCCTTACCAAAACTTATGTGATTATGATTAAATTTAATTTAGTTTTATCATGCTTTGCCAAAATTCCGTAGACTTGACTGGAGATACCAAGCTTAAAATGTTAATTGTACAATTATACGCTGTTACAATAAGAGTGCAAATTTATTTTCGTAAACCAATCATATTACTCGGTTCACATAAACCATTAGAAGATCTACAAGAGCTGAATGAAAGAGAAGCTGCTGATATTAATTTACGCTCTCTACATTCTGAACTCCCCATCTTCTAGCAGTTTGTCATGTAAAACTCTTGACAGAATATCTTCTGAGTGAATGCAGTTATTCTTGCTGCTCAGATGTCAAGGTGGCTTTGTAATTCATTTTGAACTGTTAACCAAGTGACTGCTCGCTTTAAAAAAATGTTCCTTGTATCTAAATTGTCGCTTTTAATGTCTGTGACACGGATATAACGGGCTGTATATTATGCGTTTATATTATGCCACTGTGGATCGATTTGGGCTGGTTTGCCAGATAAATGTCATTTCTACTGCCAACAGTGTTAAGCGAAAGTTAATACAGCCCAATTTCGAGCTCTGGGCAGACAAGTGGCTAGGGAAAGTGTGATTTATATTCATTGTGTTATACAGTTCATAAGAAGCGATAGACAGTGACCAAGATAATGTATGCAAGATTAAAACAAAACAAAATGTAGATAAACAAGAAAGCGTAAAACAAGGCACTAATCCACTATTTTCTTTTGGGTAACTTTCGTAAAATCTTTATATTCCAGTGCAGTTCACGCTAACATTTTTAAATACAGTACTAAGGGGTTTTCAACAAGAATTCTATCCTCCATAAATTAGGTGAGAATTATCACATTAAACACATAGACTAAATGATTAATATATTTGCTGAAGGCTTTGTGTGAATTGTCGTCCAGGATTAGACTATGACATGTTTTGTCCCATTTGCTGACTAACTCGTTTCGAAACAGATTTGCAATATAAAACCTTTTCTAAAATGGAATTTAATTCTAAATATCTAATATAAATGGATTAACCTAATTACCCTTTCCATGTTAAAAGTCATCACAGCCAGACAACAGTTAGCCCACAAAATCATAAACTACTAACTCTCTCTCTCTCTCTCTCTCTCTCTCTCTCTCTCTCTCTCTCTCTCTCTTTTGCATTTTTTTTTCTTCTCGTCCACGCCAAAACTATATGATTTTATTTAAGATTTCATTTGAAAAGCCAGATTTCAGAGCTTAAGTATAAAAAGAGTATGAATTAATAACAGAGGATAATACTCAAATTAATGAAAAGTGGTATTACAGGCATACAAAAATAAGAGGTGCTTACAGAATGCAAACAGAGAGCGAGGCGTGAGTCAGGAAGGCGCAGATATTTCCTTCAAGAAGGCTCACAACCGTGAATGAGACACGTACATTTAGAACGCAGCTCAAGACAAACAATAGGACATAATAGGCCCGTGACGAGAGACATTCCATTTCGGGTATTTTTGACACAAGTTACATTAAGCTCGTGTGGATCACGACATAAAATCCATGGACAATAGATGTGATAACACACAAAATGCGTTTAAAAATAAGTACATATTAAATAGTCCTTTTTAATAAAGACTGACGCACTCACAATATTCATATTATGCAATTATAAAACACCACAAGTAGAGGGAAACAACGGTTTATAAACAAGCATAACCAACACAATTTATTTACAATGAAACTTCCTTTCTTAGTGATGAATCTGAATTTGTCAGAAAAAAAAGTATCTCAGCAGTTATTGCCTGTGTTAAATCACAATTTCTTTGTAAGACTTAAGTTGTCCCTTTCATGTTATTGTTTTTAACAAGATTTTGCTGTCATTTTTTTTTTATATTGCATGTATTTATGCGTGTATTTCAAAATGTATAGCATATTAAAAATTTAACAACTTTATATGGTTTTCATAGATTCAGTATGATTTTGAAATCAGCTTCTCTTTTCTCGCGTAAAAGAGATTTGGCTTCCATAAGAACATCTTCTTTGAAAATGGCCTTTTGTATATTATCTGACAGCAGTGGCAAAGGATTCAGATTCTGTTATATCACACTATCACTATACCTAGACAATTTTATCAATATCTTATATATAAGTCTCAGTCATCAAGATCACTACTATAAGTTAGTTTGGCCATTATTTATATGATACAGTGTAACTCCCTGACAGTAGAATTCTTTCATTACTTTGTATACGACGTGATGTATAACACAATATCATACTAAATAAAATAGTGAAGTTAGGGCAACCTGCGTTCTCTATAAGTGTTTGGCAGATCTCACGTATGCAACATTCATGTATGAAAAATTCCTTCCTACATTTCCGCAGTATCCCTTTATGGATCAATCACACACATCGTTTGCATACAGCCACGAACTTAAAAATTTACTCTTGGCTGTTTTGCCTCGCTATTGGTGGCTCAAAGCTCAACACTGACGGATGGACAAAGTGAAACACATTGGGATCTCTCGCGGCTGGGCGATGAATGAGACAAAAATCAAGCAATGGTAAAAGAAAACTCAATAATGGTCTTGGCTTCAGCTAATGGTAGTAACGGTAAGAATAATGGTTTTCTTTTTCTGTCCATTTTTTTTTTCAAATTTTATTTGATTTTGGTTTATGTTGGTGTAGTTGGGGGCTGAGATGGAGATGATGAAGGTAGACCTGGCCGTGCTTCATTCCATCATCAATTTATAGAACTCTGGAAAAAGTAAGTAAGCCAGAGGTCAGATTATTAAAGAAGCGACTGGTCTAACGACCAGGTTGCGCCTTCAGCGTCTTTGCATTATGATTAGCAGCGCAAAAGTGAACAAAACTGAAAGAGAGCAATAAATGTGCTACAACTGCAGAGAATTCATGCTACACTGAGCAATGCGCGCCATGCTACTCACCGCTTTGCACAGAGCAGCCGCACATGTATATAAGCCGTTTGTGCATTGTTAAAATGTATATTATAGCATTTGCACTACTGAGCCAAATGACAGAAAATAGAGACATTATTGCAATGTATCTGACCCAGATGTACTGCTCTACGTCTAGTTTTATAGCCGAGCAATGCTCGCTCCCGTCAATTTCTTTTCATTACAATGTAACGAAATTGTTACACATGCATACTAGAAACCCAAACCGAACGTACTCATTTTCTTGAAATAAAAAAAAACAAAAAAAAAACAAACGAATCAACGAATATGACTGGATCAATTAATCGACTAAGGCAGCAAAATCATGCCAAATCACATGCCTGCATAGCGAGGGAGAAAAACGCATATTTCACAATGCACATGCAAACAACAAAATTATTGGAGTTCAATTTTTATTTTTTTTTTTTAAACATGGACTTACATGACTTTACTTAAAGGCATTTATATAAAGATACGAATATCATCCATATAGCTGCAGCCTCTATATATCTAAGAAAGTCAGTGCGAATTATTGTGATAGTGCGAAAGTTGTGGTGCAAAAGTGTCCTTTATCTCACTGATTTTCAGCTTTTCTATGCTAGGCAAGGCATTAAAAGTTATGATTTCCATTGCTATTATTGTTCTTGTTGTTGTATTTTCCCATGCTACAATGACCAATAAACTGACATGTCTAACCACAATATCAAATACATGTCAGCAATTTCCACTAATTTTTGGCCCACCTTTTGTATCTTTGCCTTTAACCTTCTTTTTGAGTAGGCCTAAATGAAAATCATGTACTTAAGAAATGTTCTCATAGGGACGCAAAGTTTGATCATATATCTCATAATTGTACAAGAACATCATAAAGCGTTCCATTAACATTTATGTTTCACTGAAAGAAAGAAAATACTTTTATTTCTACAAAGAAGATGGTGTATAGAATAGTGATCGATCAAATGCATAAAAATAAAAAAAAAATTACAGACAAAAAGGGGTCAAAATGAAGGCAAACACTGTGACACTTTCGCATAAACAGGGCAAAATAATGAAGAAAACAAATCACACATACACATGTAAAATGGAGATGCGTTTATTTGGCTTATCATGTTCGCTCTGAGTGCATTTGTTTTATAGGTACAGCATTGGTAATCATTCTAGGAACAAATTTATCCAAATAGGTTTACTGTTTACTCATTTTCGTCAATTCGTATTGATAAATTGTGTCTGTTTTAACTTCAGCTTTTGTATCTAAACTCTTCCACTCTGGCTAAGACTTTGTAGCTGAATACAAACTTACAAAGCTCAAAGCTGATAATCACTATAACGAAAATATGAGGCCAAAATTCAATGGAAGAGACGCTGGAATACCGATATTATTTCGTGAAAAGCGTTCATCCTTTTAATGGTTTTTGGTATCTTTAAAATCTGCTAACAATAAGAAATGTGATGTTATAATTTATACATTCACACACAAAATGTTTTCATCGCTTCAGGACTCAGAATTTTGTATTTACATCGTCCATGTAGGCAATGAAAAAAAAAAAAACATTACAAAACAGAAGGACATAAAAGTAGAATGTTTTGCTTTTAATAATAAACACGTCTGTAACTGTGTTTGACAAAATAATTACAGTGCAATTAGGTTATTGTGAGGGGCATAGAGAGCAGAAAATGTGAGGGTGACTTCAGATAAAAAGTCTGGAATTCATGGCAGATGATCTTTCACTCTAATTATATGTATCGTTTTCTTTTCAATTTCCTTTTGCTACCATGAGTGAGACCACAGTAACATCCCACTTCGTGCAACAAAAACAAAAGACACAAACTTTGATCACATCTTGTATTTATATATTTTTTTACTTATTTATTTATTTTTGAAATTGGCTCGACTCGGTTGAAGCACTGTGCGGGAATAGAAAAAAAAGGCATCTTTTGCCATGAGATCGCTATTTATAGCATGTGGGTATTCCCCATGTTCGCAGCCAGTTGGGTGACAAAATGAATTTACGGTGACAGTTTCGTTTCTAACAACAGGATGATAAGATCAGCGGGGTCAAGGTTACAGGAAGATGAAGATCGATGTCAAACGACTTCAGTAATTCGAAATCATTCAGAAGAAATCATCAAGGCTCTGAATTCTGGAAATAAAAGTCAAATAAAACATGGCTGTTCATCGTGTTGTAAATGGATAGAGGTCTTCATTATTGATCTAGCAAGTCTGACTCAGGTTAGTCAAAAACACTGATCCAGTTGACAGAAAGAGTGAAATAACACTACTGTTGAACTGGATTTGTGTAAATAAGACGGAATTTCAAAAGAAAACAAACACTAGTGAGAGCAATTTCGGATCTACAGTGAATTACGTGTGAGTTCGATTTCCTTCAAATTAATGTGCCGATTCTGTAAGATAGAAAAGATAGTCCTTTTTGTTGTGTCAATTACAAAGACATTTTCTCTCCGCGTGTGTGTGTGTGTGTTGTGTGTGTGTGTTTCAATAAAAACATTTTAGGTCTTTGCACGACATTTAACACTGTGTTAATTCATAGTTTAACGTGAATTTTTAGAAACCTCGGATTTAGTTGAAATGAAATCTGGTTCTGACTATCGTTTATCTGTCCTTTTGGAATGTGATGCCTGCGAGACGTGGTCTAGGTCAAATTTTTTCTTTTCAGAATAAAAATGCTGACAATCATGGATAAAAGTATTGAATAAAAAAAGGGAAAAAAAAGAAATAAACAAACAAATAAATAAACTGCATTTTAAACCACAAAAAAAGCCACAGAGAACAATAAGGAATAAATGACAAAAGAATAGACCAAAAACAAAACTAAACGTTCTAATGTATGACAATGACATTCCTCACAGCACTGCAGAAGTGTTTTTTGTCTTTCCATCAGCTTTCACTTTCACAAGGCATATTATTATGAATTTTCATATTTTATAATATCTTATCCAAATTTTTAGATGCTTTCCTTTTCATGTTCCATGATGGGAAGTAAATTCCTTGTATACTTTGTGATCAAAATCAGGGACCAAATATCGAAATACAGCAATACGATGGACATTGTTTTTACAACAGATCTATATAATCTATTCAAGCATCCATATCAGTAAGCATAAAAAATGATTATATCTGACCTTTTTTCTAAACAAAATATTTTAAAATCAGTTGTGTTCTAAAAACACATTGTAATGGAACATTGTAGTCAGTAACTGAAGACAGAATGTTAGGCATTAAACTGTCAAGAGATCATACTTTGTCATCAAGTCAGTTAGACATTTAATTGATATTGAAATTATTGATTACATGACCGGGCAGCAATGATAATTTCTTCTCATAAACGAAGCCTATCTGTAGATTTGCGATATATTGCAGTTTTTTGCATCCATTGAAGATGTTGTAGAATCCAAGTAAAATATTTTCTGGAATATTCTCTACAATTATTTCGCATATGTTTCACGTTACCACAATCTTAGCCATGATATACTCGTAACAGTTCATATTCGAGTAAGCAAAAACCTGGAAATCCCCGGCGGAGTGTTGCTAAAAATAGAACACTCACTGATGTTTGTTACCGCTGCACCACGAGATCCAAGAACAGTTGTCACCAGTCTCGTGCATTTTTTATGTGGTTTCCTGTGTCAATGGTAGTGAACAGTTTGGAGTGTTTGTACCCCCTTACTAAAATTAGACAGGGATTTCCAGCTGTTCGCTTGGTCAGAACAAACCTATTGGTCTTATTTGATAGCGATTAAAAATCACCCCTATAACCCCGTTTGATCCCATATATGCATGGCTATGCTTCATGACTCCAAATAAAACACTGACTCAATATAACAGTAAACAGAGTAGCAGTAAGATCAGATGCAAAATTGATCTCAGAAATGATTATATAAATCACCATCTTTATATTTTTCTCTTGATATGGTAATGAAGATTAACTCTTGCACTGTGTACTCTGTCGAAAAGAATTTTAATGCGAAGTTTGATGAACAGTCTTTGGTCAAATCCGTTTTGACACTTCTAGGATTAAACTGTTTTACTTACTTTCTGAGAGCGTGTTTATACATGTATTTCACTTAGCCCTGCCATTTACTAAAGCCGTGTAATGTTGTTGCTTCGGTTCTATGGTAGACGAAGTGAAAGCTGATGGATTATTGAATTATGCCATACAAAAGAACTCTCACAGAATAAATAAGTAATTAAATCTATCAATAAATAAACTAAAACGGACGAAAATAATTAAAATAACTGGTAACTGAAGCTCGTCATATCCAAGGTGACCGACTGCAGAAACAAATGGGACTCAAAACTCTCATCTGATAAATCCGATCGGAATATGCTCAAACATTAAATTTGTAAATAAACAGTAAGCAAGTACATAATGGAATCATAAAATGCAATTTTTATAATGTTGGCCGGATAATGGGTGAACTGACATGGTATCTGACTACTTTCCAGTTGACTTTGTGTCATTGGTAAACAAATTATCGAAACCCATGTTCAAAAAGTAACAACAGCGTTTAAGACTGGCTCTATGATAAAAAAAACAAGAAATCACATTTTACAAAGATCTGAAATCACATAATAATTTGGTACCTGTGGCTCCATCATGCACAAAGCAAACCATGGGGGATTCTAAAGTCTATTTGATAACACGGACTCTGCATCACTTCTGCACACTTCTACCCATTACTTGGAGGCAAAGAAAAAAACCACTCATAGTCATACTTCTAGGTATGCAAACCTCGCAAGACAAAGAACGACATCGCCACCAAACCTCTAATTTGATGCAAGGTTCTAAAAAAAAAAAAAAAAAACACTCACAAAGCCGCAAACTTTTTCGCTTATACAGGCTGCGCTTAAGAGCTGCCAAGCTTTTACAATGCGACTTGACTGCTATTCGTTGCATAATTCGCTCACAGAAAAGCAATACTAATAATAGTCGCTGAATATCTTACAAGCACGCAGTTTGCAATCATTATAAGATGACTGTATTTAAAATATGCAATTATTTTTAACTCTGTAGCAATGTTACAAAACCCTTCTTTGTAATTACCGATACTTCATTTATTTCTTGATTTAGCTTTTCATATCTAAATCTAAACTGTAACCTGAAATTTTCGTTGGAAAACTAATACATGTAGTGGTATATCTAGAGGAATCATTTTGCGCTGGAAAAAATGTAACAAGGGAAATGACCGCGTTTTCAACAAACTATTTCTTTTAAAAGTTGAATTACCTACCTTGCCTTGCTTCCACGATCGCCATCCATATCTCATACGTTCTTGTCCAAGTGAATGGAATCAATAATAGTTCCAATTCTTGTGCAAGAATGCAATTTAAAGGCCATAGGATTACCTTAATTCATTTCACTCTCGATGATTCTGACAGAAAATAGGCCAACTGATAATAGCTACACCAACTCAATGGGATAATGGTGAGCTGACATGGTATCTGAGTATCTGAATGAGTAATATGTTACATATTTCTATTGTTCTTCTATCGGAAATGTGAAATCAAAAATGATATTTTTGTTTGAGTGCAAATTTACCTTCATAATCTACGGTTCCACTTCCGTCTGTATCTGTTTCGTTGATCATAGCTTCAATGTCCTCATCAGAGTCTTCTCCCAAAGATTTCAAGATCCATCTGTGAAGTGACAGAAATATACTGTGAAATTATGAACGGACTTAAATCTTCATCACCTTGCAAACTACGTGCCCTGTGCTTCATTTTCCAACTCCATACAGCTGTAAATCTTTTCTGTGCTACAAAGACAAGGAAAATGTTCCTCTTAGAGCTTAGGCCTGTCTTCTTATCGTTATACATGTAATTTTATCAATTTTTTCGGGTGGTCATTCTTTCGAATAGCAAGACGTAAACTGATTTTTTTTTTCGTACTTACATTGCTTGCTCAACATCTCTTATGTCTGGCAAAGGGTTAGGGCTGGGCACAAAGATCTCCCATTAAGAAAGATCTGTTATTCCGAGCTGTCATTCTACCCTACCGTACCTTAAATCCTCCACAGCTATGACACCTTTGTTGCCTTTGTCCAGTACACGAAATGCTTCCTTCAGCTCTCTCTCGTCTTCATCTTCCTTCATCTTTCGCTCAAAGATTTCCTTGAATTTGTCCCATGTTAGAAGTCCAGTGGCTGAAAGAATAGCAGCAATATGCAGGGATACTTTACGATATTACTGGCGGATTGTAAACTGTTAAATTTCAGCTTTGCAAAATAAACGAATCAGCTCGGCAGCCGTGCTTTATGTGCAGCTAAGTTACAATAAGCCCTCATTCAACATTTGTGCTGTAAATTTCAATACTGTTTTATTTGCCCCTTGCGTTATGTGTACAGTTAAATTTCAATATTCCTTTGCATCAATAGTCAGACATCAACTTTGTCTCATGTAAAACTACATTTCAATACCAAAACAAATGTTCACACTGCTTTTGTATACTGCGAAACCTATACATTACTCTTTAAGTGCACATAAATTTTTTATATGCAGCCAGTCTTCTACATTGTTTAAATCAATGACCATTTAAATACTGTATGAGCATGTAACTTCAAAGATGTTTCGTTTCAGTAAGCCATAAACTTCAACATTGTTTAATAGTCCATTCAGTTTGTGCCTCAATAAAAAACCTTAATTCGGCACCGCATCATATTTGTAAAGAATCCAACGTTATTTCACTGAACGAATATGTTACTTTCCTGTAAGAATGGAATTAAGACAGACTGACAAATCGGGTTCTAACTAATTTCAGAAAAATACAAAGGTAATAGGAAAGAAGAGGACAAGAGAGAGAGAGAGAGGGAAAAGAATGAAACACAAACAGTCAAAAGCAAAATAAAAGAAAGAGACACAGCAGAGGAAGAAAGGAAGATGAGTGAGGAAAAGAAGCACAACTTGAAAAAAAGGGAAATGTGGGGAAAAAAAGGGCAGAGAAAAATGCAAAGAAATACAGAAAGAAAGAGAGAGCCGTGATTGAAGAAGAATGGCAGACAGAAAGAGAAATGAAACATAAGCCTAGACAAGAAAAGAAAATGACAAAGACTAGATAATGAATGAGAGAGAAAATATAGAAAGGGGAGAGAAAGAAAAACTGGGAGACAAAAAGAAAGAAAGAAAGAAAGAAAGAAAAAAGAAAGAAAAAAGAAGACCAGAAAGTTAGATAAATACAAAAAAAAGAAAGAAAGAAAAATAGGCAAGAGACAAAAGAAAGATAGAAAGAAAATAGAAAAAAGACAGATAGACAGAAAAGTTGAGAGAAATAAGAAAAAAGAAAGAAGAATGAAAGAAAGAAAGAGAAGAGAAAGAAAGAGAGACATGAAAAGAAACAAAGAAAGAAAGAAAAAAGAAGAAAGAAAGAAAAAAGAAGAAAGAAAGAAAGAAAAACAAACAAACCACGCAAAATAAAAAAATTAAAAAAAGGCAGAAAGACAGAAAAATTCCCACCTTCCTCATCAGCTTCGTCAGCCCAATCTTTCAGTTTGTTTCCGTCCACCTGTAAGCCCAGACTTTTGAAGACTTGCAGCAATTCTTTGGTGTAGACGGTGCCATCGCCTTTCTTATCGAATAAATTGAATGTCTGCTTGGCATCTGCGATCACAAGAGATGTACATGTATACTATTATTCTATTATTTTTTTGTAGACGGTGCCATCTCCCTTCGTACCGAATAAATTGAATGTCTGCTTGGCACCTACGATCACAACAGATATACATGTATATTATTATTGTTATATTCTTTTAATGTTATGTCTGGGTATGCCTGTGTGTCTGTTACACTGAATGTTTCATAATATCGCGGAAGAAGGAATACAGGCAACAGTGAGTTTTGTGAAATAAAGAAAATTTAAGATACATGATGGACAACAAGAAAGTATAATAGCACTAAATGTAATAATAAGGATAATGACAGCATTAGTAATAATATAAATAATTACAATAATATCATCATCATCATCATCGTCATCAGTCCTCAGGAAGTGTCTTGAATTAAGAACCATAGACTGGCAATCGGCAACTTACTTAGCCAATACATTATTATTTTATTTTTTTTAAAGTTGAACATGTTTTTTTAATTGACACTATATGACAGAGCCCTAATTTTCTTGTGTTTTGCTCTTTGTTAAGGCAACAAAGAAATTACAACTGTACCATCATAATCAGCATCATCACCATCATTTTATAAAAATGTCTTAAAATATAAGACGGCGGTCTGACCGGAAACTAATCAAATACATTTTTTTTAAAAAAGCAAATAATAACATGAAAGTCCTGATATAGTAGAAATTGAACACAGTGATATCACTTGCCAAATTTTCGAACCTATTTGGCTCTTCGACAAGGCAATAAATAAAACATAAAATGTAAATAGGCTATTGCTGTATAGGGAAGAACATGTAAATATCACCATCAGTATCACCATATTATTATTATTATTATTATCACTGTTGTTGTTGTTGTTGTTGTTGTTGTTGCTCTGTTATTATCGCCATCATCATCATCATCATCATAATTTTATAAAAAATGCCTTAAAAATAAGACGACTGTCTACTTGTAACTACTCAAATACACTAGAAAAAGCAAAAAACAATGTGAATATCTGGGTGCTGATCAAACTAACCAAATTTTCAAGCTTAATTAGCTTTTCGGCACGGCAATATAGAAGACATACATAATCATCATCATCATCATCATCATCATTATTATTATTACATAAATGTCATAAACTTTAAGACGGATTATCTATCGGCAACTAACTCAACAGATTATAGACTAAAGAAAACAAACCAATAATCTGTAGAACTCGCTATGTTAGAAAACCAAAAATGAAAACGCTGATGCTGCTGGTTGTTATCATCATTATCACCAAGAACACTGATGAAAGTATAGCGCTTCATCCCGTATTGTTCACTATGTGATAAAAGATAAATTTCAAAACTACATGGCAAGTTTTCTTGAAACAAAAGTTTTCAAGGCGTTTTTAAAGGTACTTTAGTAAGGGTCTGTGGACGTGGTTGTCGACAGGCGCTGCATCACAAGATAGTCAGACAGACAGACAGACAGGTAGGTAGGTAGATAAGTAGGGAAGCAGGTAAGTAGGTAGGTGGGTAGGTAAGTTGGTAGGTAGACAGGCAGACAGATAGATAGATAGATAGATAGATAGATAGATAGATAGATAGATAGATAGATAGATAGATAGATA
>JBCEWB010776469.1:552-16534 GCA_039654565.1 Peronia peronii | reverse complement strand
TATCATTTGTGCACCTTCAGAATGGAAGTTTTTGGCGATTTGACAATTTTAGGATTTTCAGCCACAGATCGCCTTAAGAAAATTAAGCAATTTTGTTTCAAAAGAATTGCTGGAATTGTTTCTCTTCCTATCAGAGTCGCATGTGAAGTTTTGACCACAATCCATGTTGAGAAGATCATGTTGTGCCCAAATTTTCCAGAAAGACTCAAATAAACATCCTGAACATGATGTAGCCAATGACAAAGAACCAAAATATCCACATTCCAGGCCTGCTCCATAACTATCAGTTATGAAAATCTAATTGGGCGTTTTTATATACTTAACCTGACAGCCTATAGCATAAAGGTCTTTCTCTTTAAGATTTCTAAAACCTGAGCTTGAAATAGACCATAAAATCCAAGTCTGAATATATGAATGAATTTGGGATCTTATAATTGAGATACAGCTCCACAATTTTACTTGACTAGGTTGATCACTTTTTTTTGGCTCTTATGTCACCTCATAAATGTGATAACATTTTAAATGTCTTTTTATTGTGTTCAAAGTTGATTTTACAAAATCAAAGCTGGCAGCCAGTTGTCAAATATGTGCTAGCTTGGAGGACAAACCTCTCAGGGGGAAAATGGAATTTTAGACCAGTGTCTTTTGGAATTACAGTCATTAATAAAATTGTTGGCTCATAGATTAAAATATCTTCCACCATTTTATTTTATTTTATTTTTTTGGTAGCATTGTAGGTATTCCATTTATTTTGGCATGCAAACAGTAAATGTTATGATTTAACATGCTTTAATCTGTTTTAATTTAAAACATTGAGGGTCAACATTTGGGTTGTTTCACCAAGCTTGCACAGTTTTGACAATCATATTATTTATATATTACAGTATTGCAGCAAATATGCCCATTTCACAAATCTCACAGTATCCACATAGCATAGTGTAACTATCACATAGTCATAATATTAGCAATACCGATTTCCATGATCATTTTTGAATTTGTTTCTGTTGTCCGCGATAAGTCATACAGATATCAGCTCGATATGTAGATCATGTCAGTAAGAGAAAAATTGGCATGACTGCCAACCAAAAAGCTTGAATCATTGTTTAGATTTTCTTTTTCTGAGGTAAATTTTACCATATATTTCATATATAGCGTAAATGTGACAAGGTTACAGCAAAATCACCGGTAGGTAATTGGCTGATTTACTTAGTGTAGATATTTGTACATGTATTCACATGTCATGTTTAAAGTTGATTTGTGAATTTTTTGTTGATGAAACAGGATGGTCAATTAAAGAAAATGTCATTGTCATCAAGATTGTTTTTGATGAGTTTTATCTTCTCTGCTGTGTAGAGATACATGTACAACATCTTGATTCTGTAGGGAGAGGATGAAGTCACAATGACTACACAATAGATTTGTTCCAATTAAGCGAATGGCTGGAAATCCCCGTCTAATTTTAGTAGGGGGGTACAAACACTCCAAACTGTTCACTGTCATGGACATAGAAAAACATGAAAAATGCACGGGACCGATGACAATTGTTTTCGGATCTCGTGGTGGAGCGGTAACAAACATCAGTGAGTGTTTTATTTTTAGCAGAGGGGTACAAACACTCCGGCTGGGATTTCCAGGTTTTTGCTTAGTCGAATATGAACTATTGTCTGTCTTTTTGATGACATTGAGGAAACGCCACAAACTCATTTTTTTCTGAGCCATCGACGTGATCTAAGCCAACCACAAAAAAATCCAGCTTTTTGCCTATTCTCTATTGGCATTAAGATAAATGTCTGGATGTTTTACTAATAATGTATGGACCAAATGCATGTTACAATATTTTTACTTCAAAACCACCAAAAAATGATGTAGACAAATAATGTTGCAATCGTTACAATAAACAATGGACAAGTTAGTGAATAAATACACTGTTATACTTCAGTCTAGCTGTGCAACCTTCAGTGATGTTACAAGTCTGTACTGCTGTGTAAAGAGAACAGCAGAAAAGCATCACCATGCATTTTTTTTTTTTGAGGATTGAAGTAAAAACTTCTACGTTAACTACATGTACATCCCACAGGAACTTTGATAACCCATGAGGTCCTAAACTCTGCATTCTATGCTCATCCTACAGCTACAGAACCACTAGAGCCAATGTGGGTCATATTGAGATGATCAGAGATTCCTGGGGCACAGTGATCTGTAAATAAACCACCTCTCTCCAATCCAGTTAGTTTTCTGCCTTTCTCAGAACTTTCACCTGTTCACTCTATTCTAAGATGTTATTCTCCCATCTCTATCTCTTTAATGCATCCATCTCTCTCTCCTAGTCCATGTCCCCAAGTTTGCTGTAGCATTACTTTAGCAAGTTCTATACTTGACACTTTAGGACAAAGTTAACACTTCAGTGCTTGAGATTCATAGCTCATCTGACTTTGCTTTGTACTTTTTCACCTTGAAAAAAGTCTGAAAGTCTCTGTAATAGCATTTAGTGCCGATCTCATGTCTTAGCAAGGTTGTCACTGAACTTTCTGTGACATGCATCTCGACAACATGAAAAAAATACCGGTACTGTCAAGAAGAGAATAGAAAGAAGAGAAGTCACTGCATTTGTCAAATGAAAGGGTAGATCATAATCATGATTCATGACAGATTTTCAGTGTGAGAATTTAAGCGATGACACGAATTAACCCTGAAAATAATTGCTAGGATAACTTTCTGGAAAAAAAGGAAAACGAGACTTGTAGAGAGTTTTAGAAGGAGCAAACTGATGAGTCAGTCTGTTAGGGATGAAGACCAGAAAAGCCTTGTCTGATTCTTGGAAAGGATGAAAATAGTGCCATACTTCATACTGGCAAAGAATGTTTTTAAATTTTATATCTCTGTCAGGACCATTTTGTGGCTTCCATCAGTGAAACCTAATCTATCTATCTATATCTATGTAAATAAACTAACAGCCTGCAGCACCATTGCTTTTTGTTGTATTTTTTCGGCCAAAGGTGCATGTGAAGCACAAAGATTGTCCAATTTCTGATTCCTTCATGTGATGTGGCATTTATATATATCAAACAGGTGTGGATTTGTGTGTGTGTGTGTGTGTTTTGTTTTGTTTTATTTGTTTGTTTTTTTTTGAGTGTGCTGCCCATCAAACTTCCACAAAGTGGTAAATTTAAAAATTTTTTAGACATTTTTCTGATGTTGTGATTGGTGCACTTGCAATATATTTTCAGCTCATACAGGGAAACGGCTTTCAGTTGATTATTTAACAGCAGCTGTTTGTCTTTGTTTACTATAGTGATCTTCAGCAAACATTGATCATTCACAATAATGGTAATATTGAGTTATGTAGAGTTATGTATATTTGCTGTGTTCATTGTCAGTTTTAGCTTAATCAGACAGGCAGCATATTGTCACTGCTCTTAGATAACGGCATGAGTTAGATTTAGCTCAAAATGCCACTGCTGATACGGCATTCCTTTTGAACATTGGAGCTATCAGATAATGCCATTAGAATAGGAATGTACCAATAGAATCATGTATAAATTCACTAGAGTGATAGCTAACATGTATAAATTCACTAGAGTGATAGCTCATTAAATGGCTTGTGCTATAAACCATTTTTCCTCAACTTGTCAGAACTGCTGAAAATAACTAATGCCATTATAATAGAGCAGTGACAGTATTGAAACAATGAGGGCACACCCTCTGTGTTCATTCTTAACATCAGCTCATATAAATCTTTTATATTTTGAGTTGTCACTTGGATACTATGAAATCATGATAAAAAACAAAGGTGTCAAAAAGGTCCATTGAGAAAAGGAAAATTATTCTCCCTCCTGTTGAAAGCAAAATAAATATGCCAGGATACAGTACACTGATAGAACTTATTGTGAACTCCAGTTCAGAACGCCATTGCTAGATGTACACTGAGCACGAAAGTGAAGCCAGCGGTAGATGTTTCGCTGCACAAAGAGATGTCTGTATCTGTCGGTAAACAATCTGTTGTTTCCATATAGTTGCATAACATTCTAGGGGGCTGTGCATCCTGCAGCTCAAGCCAGTACAAAATTGTTGTGCCTTCACTGTGTGGTTAGACTTTTTTATTTGTCTATACAACCTCAGTGTGATACCTACCATGTTTGATTTAGAATCACAAATTTCTAATCTTGGCAGTTTGCAGTGTTAGTCAAAGGATGTGGCTGTGAGTACTGTGACTGGATTTTTCATTGACAGGAATGTAAATGGACAAAAGAACTGGAAAGTACATATGTATAGGGAAAAAAATAGACTTGTCCTTTATCTTGCAAAGGTAAGTAAGGAGATAATCTCTTTCAGCATGTCATCTGATGGAAGAAGCCAACTCACTTCTTGATATTGCCAACTTCATTGTCCTTTGGTTATGTTGTACCATATGGGCTATACATGTATGTATAGATGGGCCTATACATGTATGTATAGATGTAACATCAGTGACAGATGGAGCCAGAGGACAGGTTCTGTTCTGTAATTGCACGAATTGTAAGTGCAAAGACCTGAAATTTTGTGCCCTTGTTTTGAATCTACAAATATGTACATGTATTATCTTATGTCTGAGCCTCTCATGAAGGAACATTTAAAAGCTATAATGTTTATTAACTTTTCCACATTGCGATGGTCACGGCTCTTGTCTTCCCACTGAACGTTCCTATTTCATGGGGCTTGTTCACTGTATATGCACTAATTTGGGGGTGTTTGTTGAAATTTCATAGAAAGTCATCTGATAAGGCTACGGAATAAAGTTTGGTATCACTGAAAAGCTAATTCAGAGTAGAAAACAAAAAACATGTTTACAAACATGAAAAATAAAAACAAATAGTACTACGAAACTACGCCCTCGCTCAAGAAACGCAGTCTGATGTGAAGGTGTATGGAACTAGCCGCGCCTCACAGGTGTGAAGTGTATCGACTGGTTGTAAGATGGCCCGCACCCTGAGGGTGTGAGGTGATGTGAAAAGTTTAAATAGTGCCAACACAACATTCTGTTAGCTCCACCCCTTAAATTTCCTATTATTTACAAGGCAAGAACCAGTGCTTCTTATAATTTTCTCATGCTTTGAATTATATGTATGGACAATTAACACGACAAAAAGAGAAGTTAAATACATATATTTGGGAGCTTAAATGCTTCATTGCCCATATGAGATCATTTGATAACTTTATAGAGAGACTGAAATGCTTTCTCTGGGCCTAGGAGAATGAAGAACATTGTCGTTGTGGGAGTGAAACATTCATTTGTATGGTTGGTGACACGATGAAATTGACCATGCGCCAAAAGCTGAAGCCACCAAAAGCCAATTCAATGAAAATTAGATATTCTTAGCAGCCCGTCTTCAGGCAAGGAAAATCCTCCTGTAATAATACATGTAGTTTTAGAAAAAAAAATTATTGTTTTCTGTGAAATTTCTTGGCACATGGCTGAGTTCATCATGCCGCCTATGATATGTTCCTTCTCCATACCAAACTGTTCAGTTTGTAAATGCCTCCAATTCTGTGTTTGCGGTATGATTTTTAAAAAATTTCATGACTTGGTCACCTTACTCGATGAGCAGTTGCTAATGAGAATAATTGCCATATATGTATGTGGAATAACAGACATGTAAATGATTCACTTGGGAATGACTTGCATGGAAATTATGTAGCTGACATGTTATATACTTCATCAGCCTTGTATTTTCAAAGTGCATACATGATGTTTACAAGTTCAATACATGTATTACTGATGTACATGTTATGAGGAATAATTGACCACAGTTATGCATTAGACACAAGAGTTGGGCACCTGTCTGGCATAGATGTGTTTACTCATTGAATCCCAATGTTTTCTTATGGTTGACTTTTGCAGCACAGTAGTTAGAATAATCACCATTTTCATACTGATGTATGAGATTTTTTGAGATAGATGCCATTGTTTTCCTTGAAAATGTTGAAGGGAAGAAACTGGCTTGACGGTGAGTTTCCCTTAATTATTCTTGAGATAGCCATAGAGGCAAATTAGTCTGTTTACCTGCACAGCATTTGTATCAAACCTGTGATGTAAGGACCTGATTGCCTCTTGTACGTGTGAAATGTGAAAATGCATATAATACTATATATGTATGTAGTTTTATTTTCTTTTTGTTGATGTTATGTTCCCTGACATATTTACAAAGTTAACCTTATGCTGCCTATTCCCTCATTCATTGTCTCTGGAAAAGAAATAGATTTAAAAAAAACAAAACATCTAAACTCTAGCTGCATCTATACCAAGACACAGGAGATGTAATGTAATTAGAATTGAAGACGCCTGTTTTCTAAAAATCGTGAATGTGATCTTCCACCCAGAACTATATGCATTTCCACTGTTCATGTATTTCCCACTGTTGAAATTGTCTGATGAAAGTGATAGGCCTGAATGTTTCACATTTGATTTTACTAATGATTTTTTCATTGTTTGTCTGGATAGAGAGAAAATTTCACACCTTTTGTGGATCTGACTATGTATAGTTCATGCCTCACTGATTCTGTTCTAGGAATCAGATTATATTACATGTATTCATCTGTATGTCACATCTTTATTTTGTGTGTGTGTTTTTTTCCCTCCCACATCTTTTTGTTTTTTTATAGCGTATCATCGATTTCACGCATATTTGTAATAGATTATATGTCCCATCCTAAACATTGGCTATAGAAGGAGATGCTTTTTTACCTTTTTGTTTTATATCATGGATTATCCAAAGAGAGGAAATTTTTGCATGTTGCAGTTTTGCACTGGTGAAAGTATTTTAGAAACTCAGTGTTGTTTGGTTCATGTGTTTTCATTCAATAATTGTATGTATATATATATTTGTAGTTGGTCAGAAGGAAGAACATTTCCATGCTTGCCTGCTCCTTTTAATTTATTGTGTTCTTCATGTTGAGTTTTGAATCAAATGCTAACATTTCACCTGTGGAATATCTCCATATACGGTGCAGTCCACTTGAAGTCAACTCGCTTAAACTAAATTCTTGCTTGAAATGACCTCTCCTTGGAGTTCTCTTCTTTTTTTTTTTTATATCTTTATTTTGGTTAGTGCCAACCTTATTTGAAGACAGCATTTCTGTTTTTGGTCTTGAGGGATTGACTTTAACCAGGCTTGACAATGCATGTATACCATGTGCTGTGTTTGTGACATTAGTCTGACAGTTCAGTGAGAACCGTGAACAACCATTTTAATTTGTCAGTGAGTAATAAACACTGTGAGTCGTATTTTGTCATTCTTGTCCATTTGGTACATTCCAGTGCTATGTTTTAACATTGTGATGACTGACATATGTTGCACACCATAAATTAGAAGCCAAGATGACAGTCTGATGAAATGCATGTGTCATGAAAAACTTGATTCTGGGTTTAAGTCAACTGAGGACATTATGATATATGATAGAAAATTAAAATTTCAGAGCCAGTAAAAAATGGACCACATAATCAAATTCTGTGGTAGTGAAAACACTAGGAATGGTGTACATTTTCTGTGTCAGAGTTCATTATAGTAAATAAAAATCCCCACCCCAAGAAGTAGGTGACCCCTGAAGTAAACTTTATTCTTTCTTTGATTGTATAAGCAGTAACATCACAAGGGAGAAGCCTAATACTGTAGATACTAGCACCAGTATAAAAGCAAGGACAGGCCTTTACAGTCAACATGGAGTGACTAACAAAGTACATGTATTGAATTAGTCAGATATAAAACACAACATGAGTTTATTATCATAACATGTAAATGCCACATCCTACATTGAGCAAACTGGGATGTCTCTTGCCTAAATTTTTTTAAAAACAAAATAAAACATATCAGTTGTAAACCTTGAATACAATTTATAGAACAAAAATTTTTTAAATTCACTCCGAATTCCTCACAGGTTCCATTGGAGGTCACAAACTGTTTACTTGAAAAATCAAGGAATTACTTACACTTTTAAGAAAAACACTTACACAACTCCAAAGCAAAAATTCAACATACACTTTATTTTACAAGCACCTGAACATACAATCAACATGCAAGTTTTAACTTAAATCTTCACATTGTGGACAGGACAATGGCACATGTGAACCTGTCCCACAAATCTACTTGGAAATCTAAAAAATTTTTACGATTTAGACTGATCAAGATTACTACAGTGCAGGAAATCAATTTTCAGTTGGGTACGAACTTTATTGTTACATTGAAATTTGCACTTATAAAGATGCCGAATTTCCGGTTAGAAGTAACTTGTGGTCGAAGACAATGGCACATGTCTTTCGCCACGGTTTCTGTTTCCATATTTTTTAAACTGGCCATCAATAACTAAAATAACCAATATAAAAAAATATACATGTAGTATTTTCTCCATAATAAGTCTTAACTAAGACAACATTAACAATAATAATAAATAAATAAATAAATAATTAAACCTCTCTCCCTCTGGCAGTAATTCAAAGAACAGAACCGTTCTGCCTTAGTAGCTCTAGTCCAGGTATTTATGAAAACAGTGAGATAAAGTGAGAAATTACTATTTCAACAAAGTGATTAATTGGGTAAATACCATCATTAACTTTTTATTTTATTTGTTATATGCATTCGGACTGATTGCTTTGGGCACTGAATTGGTAAAGGATCCCCTTCATAACCAGCAACTAAATTATAAAAAAAAAAGAAAAAAGATCTTAAAAAATGACAACAAAGTGAATTCATATTTTTTTAAAAACATACCCACTTTCATGAAATAATGCTGCATGTAATAGCAGTTGTGCAGGTTTACATCCATTTTTTGAGCTAATCTTTTGAAGATGAGTCAGATGATGTAAACTGCAAAACCATTACCATTTTACTGACATTGACAAAAATTTGATCACTCAACACAAGATACATGCAAGGAAAGGTCAGTACTTTAGCTGAATGCAAACAAATGGCTGGCCATCAGCTGCTGACCAAATCCACTCAATCAAAAACTATTTGGATATGCATCTAGTCATAAACTTCTTGGTTTGGCCCCATGCAATTTTCTCTGGGGCTTGTTGGACTTGTTCACAAATGTCTTGCTAATGCCTGTTTCTTTCAGAACAACATGTATAAAACAACGTAATACAAACAAACAAACAAAAAGCCAAAAGTTTACAAGTGTATTACTAATGTTCCACAGAGGTATAAATGACCCAAGATTCCCAAAACATGGACTGATAATACAAGACAATAAATTATACATTATGAGAACCTCCGTAATTGGAATGCCGAAACGCCAAGTTCCAGCTTGATAATTACAAACTTCATCCTAGCAGTAAATAAAAAAAAATAAAATTATTGTATCTAACCGCACATACACACATAAGGAAGAAAAAAAAAAAAAAAAAGAACCTCTTCCTCACTAAAAGCATAACATTATTCTTATCCTTCCCAGGCGATTTCAATGCATCATCTTTTCGAATCGATTCCACTCAAATGTACACTTGACAATACAGAAAGTTTTATGTTAAAGATATTATGGCCACTTCATTTAACATCCTTCTTGTGGGCCAGCAGTGACAATAAATCTCACAACATAATGTACATGTCAATAAGGTGTCAATATTTGAAGTTGACCATTAATTATGGTAGTTACTAAGGACGATGTACAGGATACAAACAGATGCCATGATCAGTTGATTCAACCTCATGATCTACATTATCATCACTGCTCTCTATGATAACAGCATAAGTCATTTTCATACTTTCGATAGACTGCGTTGTGGCACATGTCATTTCATGAGTCATGACACTATGATTCTCTTCAATTGATCATGCTTGCGTCACAGGTCCCATAATCTGATGGGTTGTCTCTTCATCTCTGCCAATCTTTGATCTGAGTGATCTGGGTTTGTGTTGTGTTAAAGATGACTCTCATTAACTAGTGCATAATTACATATATGATGGGGGTCGCCGTGGCTATGTGGTTTGACGTTTGCTCCGTGGTGAAAATAAGTCACATTGGTGAAATCGTGGGTTCAACCCATGGGTCCTCCCACTAGGGGATGGAAGGACACTAAGATTGACAACATGCATTTTTTCAGTGACTCAATGGCCCCATGGCTTCCTCTGGATAGGGAAGCCCAACGTCTAGCCTTCTTGGACAAGGGTGAATGTATTTCAGAGGTCCTGTGTGTATGTTACACACGTTAAAGAACACTTGCCAGCTAAAAATTGCTAGAGTAGGCCGAGTGCCACTGTCCGGGCAAAATTTCCAAATACCAAATTTCTACCCCAAAAAATTCTCAACCAAAACTGACAGCCGCTTAAAGCTGAGATAATCCTACTACTATCTTAGGATTGAAAGGCTTAAGAAAAACAACATGTATGATGATTTCATTAGCATATTTCTCTTCAAATGACACTATCTGATAACTCCTTTGCTCAGGAGGCATCAGCTGCGTAATTCATTGGTATGTCCGCCTGATGCCATTACTATACAACAGTAAGGATACATGTATGTTAATGGCCTGTGTCACACTTAAATACATGTGAAGTATCAGACCTTATAAGTCCTGGCTCAATAACCCTCGGTATGTAAGGGGACATAGAACATTCTGACAAATACTGAGCAGACTTTTTGATCAGTGTCTTGATTGGTCAAATGAACCATTTTGACATCAGCCAAATTATTTCCCTTTGCCAAATACAAGAAGTATAACATAAGCATTAAAATGTCACTTTTTCTCTTGTTATCTGAAACAAGAGGAATGGAAAATTCTGAAAAATTAGCCATGTGATGAAAATGTTATTTTTTTATCATAATAATTTTTTCCCTAATTTTTTTCCTAATTTTTTTTTGCTTTACCTGTTTCAAATAACAAGTGAAAAAGTGATCCCTTCCCCCCCCTTCTTTGCAATGCTTATGTTATACTTTTGTATTCAGCAAAGGGAAAATAATGTAACTGGCTAAAAAAAAAATAATTTAAATAGCTCACTGCCCAGTTCTCTCAGTTCACCAATGGACAGCATTGTTTCACCAGTCTAAGCAAACTCAGTTCAGAGGAAAATATTACAATTGCACTTTTCTCTTGAAATGTTTCCCAACAGAAAAATTCTTAAAAATTAATGTGCAAGGAACGTGTATTTTCTTCTCACTTATCAGAATAACCCTGTTAAAATTTCTCTGTGATTAACATTTCAATATAAAAAAAAAAAAAAAGAAAGAAATGTGATTTTTCCTCTTTTCACAATGTTGTGTTAAATAAACCTTCCACCTTTCAAAGGAAATACTTGGGGTGATGAAAAATAACCCCCATTAAAGATAAAAAATTTATACATGAAATAATATCCGCAAGTTCGTTGTTTTTTACCTGCATATGATATGACACTAAGATCCTTCTAGGCTTTGCTGTGGTATAACATTATGGCAGCTGTTAATATCAACAAATATACATGTGAAATAAGAGTTGGCCGCCATGCCACAGTTCTTCTATTCGTAATAAATCTAAGTACAGGTACTAAATATTTACAAACCAACGTGTCCAATGTTTTAAACGACATCGGTGAAATAGTTTGTACTTAAATGTAATACTGATTTTTAAGAAGTTAGTATACCCAAAGAAGCAGTAACACAGAATTTTATAAGCCTCAACCTGCCCAGAGTTTTGACAACATTGGTGCTAACATAATATCTTCCACGATTCCAGTCTCTCCAACAACTACCTCAGGAGGAGTGCAGTAGGTAATTCCCTTTGCTTTTCAGAAAAGGACAATGAAGTAGGCTATTTAGCACTGTTTCACTCTGAGGTCATGGTCATCATCGATCTTGATAGACTGTTAAAGAAGTTGAAGGAGAGGAAGAGGTTGTTGGCACTTTAATCAAGTCTTCTAAAGCCTACAACTTCAGGATGATCACAATTCCATTTGCTGTATACAAATACTAAAGGGAAGTTTTAAAGCTAAGTCCAACTGTGCAATTATTTCACTGATCAAGTCACAGAAAAACATACATGATGTTGTTTTGTTCACCGATTTCCACACAGAAGATGAGTATATAATGATTTTGATTTAAAGTTTGATAGAGAAGATCAAAGAGATGTCCCTTAAATGACAGTAGGAAATGACACTTACAAAGGCCATATGCTTTTTTTTTTCTGTTTAAATAAGACTATTTGTTTGCAATATTACACACACAAAAAAAAAAAAAGTCCTGATGATGAAAATAATAATGATAATTTGTTATCCTCCCATTTCTGGGTTTATATATATATATATATAAAATTACATTTTATACATACAATGTGACTTGGTGACTTTTATCTAAATATAAAAATAAAATGTATTTTGTCTTCATCCAGACAGCAGTTCAAAGAATAGTGGGACATGATCATGCTGCCAATTGGATGGATCAAACTTATGGCTGCAGATGAACTTACTTTTAAGAGCTACATCCATACTGTTGGTAACTTCACCGAAAACCACAGGCAAAGTGACCCATTGATTAGTCATTCCAACGGTTTACTATTCTTAAAAGTCAATAACTACATATTAAAAAAAACAACAACAACAGCAGCATAAGACTTATGCATACACAAATTACTTGGACTGGCACTGTCACAGAAATGAAGAAATTCATTCACACACTAGATCAGGAGCGTTAAAAAAAAGAGCAACAAAAAACAAACACAGCATAACAACAAAACAAAATTAATTACGAGTACCACTAAAGCAAATCCACAGAAAAATGAAAGTAATCACATCACTACTGACGAATCTTTGATCTGTAATACAATAATCTCTGCTATGAAAGACTTTTCTCCATGGAGAACAATGGCATCGCCATCATGTCACCAAAATCATGTCAACACATTTCTTTGGTCCCAGAGACTAACATGCCTGTACATGCACCTCACAGTAACACATCTCTCTTATATTTGTCACCCCAAAAGCAATGAAAAATGTATGAGATCAAGGCACCTGAGAATGGTATAGGCTGGGCCGAACATAACCCTCTGAGCTCAGTAGCAAATAAGCAAAGCACACAGCTAGTACCACAAACCATCAACATGACTCCAAAAATAGAGATATATTTTTCTTTTTTTTTTACATCAGTTGTTGAAAATTTGAATTAAGAGAAACCTCCTTGTCAAATTTACATGTTACACAGACCTGCCTACCCTCACAACAGTGGAGAAGGGATATCTGACTCAAAAAGGAGGGAAATTTACTGACCTATAGTTCCTACCTAGAATTACTATATATTACATAACAAACCAATAAAACATCCGCATGTAGACTTACGAAATATAAATATAACATAATAAATTAGATCTGCATTTCTTACACTCTTTGCAGATTCCTAACAAAATGAACAATTTTACTTCAATTGAAGTATAGATCTAGTGCATTCTGCACTATTCACAAAAGTTTAGAAAATTCATTGCACAAATTTCTATTCTTTTGTCAATATGCTGTCCTCTTACATTTCTGAAGGAGAAGGTGCGCTACAATTTCACTGTAGGGTGGGAAGGGGAGTACGTGGTAGGTTCACGGTTAGCCCACCACTCAACATCACCGCTTTTCCTTTGATCCAATGCTCCGACCACTGACCGCCGTTTCTCATCTATCTACTTCTGTTTGTAACAATTAGTAATATTGAACAACGGATTCTTGACATTCTGATTGCCCGTGGGAAAGTACAGGACATTGCCGGTGGACTCACACAGTGGGCGGGACTGAGTGTGGGTGGGGGATAGCAATGGATGGAGAGACAAAAACTGACTGGACTACAAATGTTGCATGGCAGTGAAGCTTAAATTCTGGGGTAATAGCCATTTCACAGACAGAAAATAGCCCGAGAGTGGGGCAACCTCCGTCACAAATGCTGGCAGAGACATTCGAATAGAATGACAGGCCAGTCAAATTTCACGCCAAAATTATGTCGGAACCACCGAGACTCAATCTTTTTTTTTTTTTTCATCCCTCTTACGTAAAGTAAGCAGACAAGACCTGTAGACTTACATTATGATGCAAGTTATGGGCAGCCCGTTGTCTCCTGTTCGATGACGTACGCGTAAAGACATGTATTCGTAAGCTAAACAGGTCGTGGACATCCAACCAGACTTTTGAGTGAAAGATCCCAGGATGAATCTACATCCTTTAGATCTACATTGTGGTCGGCAACAAGCGGACTGAAGGTGAAAACATAAAACGAGGGGCGGGATCCGACACCACGGTCAATTAAAGATTTAGGTTCAACAGGGAATTACACGAGCGATTGTGAGCCAAGCGATCTGATCATGAATGACGGGCACACGTGAACGACCACTTAGCATGAGGGTGGGACGGGTGGGGTGTAACACATAACACTACAGGTCCGGACTGGGCTACATCATGTACTGTTGGCCTACAGACACAGGTCTTGGCAACAGCGGCAGGCAGGACCACTGCCCATAGCAACAAATGGGAGAACGCAGTTTTCTTGCTGGACTGTGAGTGAAAACTATTCTCCGGCCACATTCAGAATGATGCCAAAGCATGAAATGCAGAAAAACTAGTATAAAATATCCGAATTTGTCTGAATGCGGGAATTTTTATTCACGGCGTGGGATACTGAGTCGAAATGCGGGATGATCCCGCATAAGGCGGGAAGGTAGGCAGGTATGGTTACACAGAACATTCTGTCCACTCAACACACAAAAATAAAATCTAGAGGACTTACTTGGTCTAAATTTTTGTCTCCTATCAAACTAGATTACTTCTAGTTATGCTAATTGCCTGTGAAAATGATGATATGCCCTTGGGTAGAACAGCAGTGCTAAAGTGACAGTTTCTAAAATACCACCACAGTAATAAATAATGCTGTCTTGTATGACAGATTTTCACAGCTATAAAAAAAAAAATTTTTTTTAAAATAAGAAAGGAAATAAGTTTAGAAAAACTATTTTTTAGGCAAAGCCTGTGATCTTTTGAAATTAAAAATTGTCAGAAAATTATGTATGGTAAATCTTTTTTTCTATCTGTATACACATTGTTACATAAGTTGGTCATTACAATATTTTTATTTAATAAACAGTACTGCACTACTATTGCAAGGTAGCCACCAAAAACTGATATCATACAACAAGAGGCGACTGAATCCCTTTGTTCTCAAATTGAGCAAATGCTGACCGCAGTCTTGAAAGTTATGGGATTAAAAATAAAAGTTTCTATACAGAGAGAGACACGGTTGGCTACTAAAAACTGGAAGTTAATTTTTCTTTTTTTTTTTTCAGTGGGGAGAAGAAGAGAAAAATTTGCTTGAATGCTAGAGCACCATAAAGTGCATGTAGATTAAAAAACGATGTTGCTGTAAAAATATTAATCTCAACATTAGTAAGTTACATTATCAAGAAAAATTACTTCATTGTAAGTTTTCTGTTACTTTCTTGATTTGACAATGTTCATTATGCGACTAGAAACAGCCTGGACATCCACATTCTTGTCCAACTTCAAGAATTTTCCTCGCTTAATCTCCACCATTGAGATAAACTCTGGGGCCATTTCCATCAGCAGATTTATGTGCTGCTCCACGTCAGCTGTGGAGATAAAACAACAAAATGCAACAAACCATGAGACCAATAGCAATGTAACAAGTCATGAGAACAGCAACATAACAAACCATGAGGTTCACAGCAATGTAACAAACTATGAGATTAACAGCAAATGTAACAAACCATAAGGCCAACAGCAAATGTAATAAGTTATGACACCAACAGCAATACAACAAACCATGACACCAACAGCAATATAACAAACCATGACACCAACAGCAATATAACAAACCATGACACCAACAGCAATACAACAAACCATGACACCAACAGCAATATAACAAACCATGACACCAACAGCAATACAATAAACCATGACACCAACAGCAATACAAAAACTATGACACCAACAGCAATATAACAAACCATGACACCAACAGCAATACAACAAACCATGACACCAACAGCAATATAACA